>BGPR01026632.1:0-21372 GCA_013235015.1 Araneus ventricosus | reverse complement strand
ATTTTAAATTAAATCAAGAATTTTGGTTCAGCTCTGGGGGGGGGGGAACTTCAACCCGATAGCCCCTCCCCTGGATTCGCCACTGTATGATAATCATGAAATATTAGACTAAAATTAGAAAGTAATAAAAGTAAAAACATACTCTTCACCATTTTATTAGAATAGTAAAAAGTTAGAAATATTTTTTTTATCAAAGAAATTAAGACACAAGAAGAAAGTTTCTGGACATTCATTAAAAGTTAAAATATACTATAAATATGATTAAAATTCCAATTTACTTATAAGAGTATTTTTATCAGGATCTCAGGTTTTTACAGTTTAGTTTTGAAATCTCTATCTATTTTTGATTGATAGTAAGAAAGTATAAGATTTAAAATATTTTTATAATAAGAGAATTTCAGATGCACATTAGAATATTTAATATTGTAATATATTATACCTAGAGAGATAATGTACGAATATAAGAATATTTTTTCTTAGAAATTAAGAATATTAATACAATTTATTCAAGATAAAATTTTATTAATTATTTAGAATAGAAATGCAAACTTCAAGAAAGTGTATATACTGTACTGGTATAGTGTTTTCTGCTCGACGTTGCTATGTCAGGGTAACTAGTTTGATTCCGAAGTAAGGGTTGGATGCTGGGCCGGCTCGAACAAAGCGGGGGCCTGGTGTAAAGTTGACTTGAGGGGCATTGAACCATATTTCTTAAAGACATTTATTGTATTTTGATACTTATTACATTGCATGAAAATAATGAAATTATTTTTATAAAGTTAACATTTCAATTGCACAAAATATCATTAATAAATCAAATAGCATAAATAATTGGTTCATAATCTTCTGAAATACAATTTGGTATACAACTTACTAGAATACGGTTACAATATGCTAGTTTTGCTTCATTTTTCTTGCAACTTTTTTAGCAAATTCATTTATAATATCATAATTTAGTTTTTTGGTTAGTTCAGATTCGATACGTAAAAGTCTAAGGAAGTTTCCAAGTAATGCTAGATCTCAAGCAAATTTTTATTATTTTCAGTCTTGAGGAAGATCTTTTCTGCAGATACGACGATAATTGGTAAGGTCTATATAAAAAAATAATAATTTTCAGAAAAGTAACAAAATTTGGATATAATTAAATAATTTTTGACACTTTCGAAACTGACATCTAAGTGCATTCAAACGATTACAATTTTTAAAAAAATTAGTCTTGATAGGGTTAAGTAAATACAGTGGAGTCTCCCTATAACGAAATCGCTTGGATCCAATTGAAAAATTCGTTATAGAGTAAATATAAAATTTCGTTATGCGGAGATTTTTTGCAGTTATTTACGTAAATGTTGCAAACTTTTCAATAGGTGCGATAAGTTCAAATGTATTTAATTATGATTTTCAATTAAAAATGAAGTAATATATATTATAAATTTGTTAAAATTATACTAATTTTTATTGTATAAATAAAATGCTCAGAAGTTAAGACAATTCACCTATTTAGAGAATAGTATGTACTTACGTTTATTTTACTTGAAAAATTCCGTTATTTTACATTGCTTTGCATTTCGTGATGTTAAATTTTCAGAAACATTTTCACATTTTAAGAGTGAGTGGTTTCTAGAAAACAGGCACGTGTGAGCGAATTGGTTGCACAGAAACTATCAACTTTCTTCAAAAATGACAAAAATCGAAAAGATAAACCTCTGAAAAAATTCGTTATAGGGAGACAACCACTTCGTTATATGGAGAATATTTTGAATGTTATTTAACATTTCGATTAAAAAATTCGTTATAGGGAGAAATTCGTTGTAGAGAGACTTCGTTGTAGGCAGACTCTACTGTATTGTAATGTGGTCATGGGAAGCAAACCTCGACAACAAATTTTTCGATAAAAATATCAATGGAATCAATTTTCATTTTGAAAAATCAATATCGTTGCTGGCAGTGCTGGACTGGCCAGGTTGCCTGATGGCAAGTGGCCCCCTTATTAAGGCAACATGGGGCCCCAGGATTGTGTGTGTAAAAGACAGAAAGAGAAGAACTCATTTTTTTTCTTTTCTAGAAAATATCTTGCCTTTTCTGAGCAACAATCTTTCCTGTACAAGGCCTGAAAGCAGTAACCACAAGATTTTTATACTTCTAGCAGGTCCCCGTCAAGAATGACTCCTCTTCGCAAGAAGGGTGCAATCGTTGGAGGTGGCTAAACAACTTGCTTTTTGTTGTTGTTTGTGCATTTTGCTGTCGTAAAACTGACGGACGAGCAAACTCGCCTATTTTCTAAAGGATTTTTTTTTTTAAGTCTTCGGGCCGCTAAAACTGTGGAGGGGATATCACATAATATGAGGACCAAGGGACATCTTTGAAAACGTTCCATTTTTACTTTCTCGTGTACGAAGTATACAAAGAGAAAGTATTGTAATCGTCAAAAAATTCGAACTCCAGATTTTGACGCATCTCCACGTTTTAGACCTCCCTGAGTCCGAAAAACACAATTTGAGAATTATGTCTGTGTGTCCGTCTGTCTGTGAACACGATAACTCGAAAACTATCAGAGCTACGGGGATGAAATTTGGTATGTGGTATTTAAACATAATTTGTAGGTTTCTGTCAAATTTTGGACAAAATCCGTCAACGGGAAGTCTGTCCGTCTGTCCGAAGTCATGTGAACACTATAACTCAAAAACTTGAATAGCTAGATTGATAAAATTTGGTACACGGTTGTATCGTCATGAATGTAGGTCCGTATAAAATTCTGGGCCAAATCTGTCAAAGGGTTGACTGTCTGTCGGTCTGTATAATTTACCATTGAAACCAATCCGCTATCTCCACGCGCATGCGTACAGAAGCAATCGTCTGTGCTCGCGAAAGGAGCGATTACGTCAGTTTGTCCTTGAGACGGCAAGAGTGAAACCTAGCAGTGTGCTATAGATGCGTTTTAATCGGTACGCATCTCTTTGAATTCTTTACCTAGATATTTTTCAATCACTATAATGAAAAACCTTCCGATAGTCATTGGATTCTGGATAACAGTAGGTTCGAATTTTTTTAGCCACGCGGGGGAAGGAGAAACGGCACCTTTTGGAGGAAGTATATGAGAAAGTTTAGGGGAGAACACTCCCGCTGGTTCTGGGATGAATGATATAGTGAAACTTAGAAGCTAAAGATCATCAATACCTTATTGGCCATGAGGTAAGGTCTCGCCAATAACTTCTGAAATATTTATCGCACAAAAATTATTTTTACTTAAAGAGCAATAAATTGTCTTTTTAATGATACTTGTTAGCCTTTCTCATCGGTCAAATGACGTTGAAGTCTCAGCAGAGCAACCATTAATAGCGTCAGCGGAATTTTGAAGACATTTTTGGTGTTGGTGTGGAAGACTTCTCAGAAGGCAACAGACATTACTGATGACAAACATTTATTGATGAGAAACACTGTGGACTGTGAAAGCCTCACGGCAAAGATACACAAACACACCAGTCCTTACAACCTACTGATTCACAGAGAAAGAATACGCACTTATATTCACCCTTTCTGGGTGATTTACATATTCCTGATGCCATCCCGCACACTGGAAAATATCGAAAGAAAATCTGATTAGTCGCTCGTCAGATGACGTCATATTACTATCAACAGTTTGTTTACATTTTTCCACTGTGCGAGATGGCGTCAGATCGTTTATCCCGAAGTTGATAAGAATTTATGATTCTAATGCCAACAATACTGATTTCATTGCGGTACGATTTTTCTCTAATTATAATTAACATTTCAAATTTTTTTTTAAATGCAATTTGTAACAATGCTTTCTATTGTCATAAAATAAAATTCAAACCAATTTATTGTTTCATTAAATCCTTCATTCACGTGTTTTTTCCACTGTTAAAGTAATGATAAGATTGATTAATTCTAATTCAGACTTGGGGCCGCAGTGGCCTAGCGTTAAGGTCTCGGGGCGGAGGGTTCGAAGTTACACTGAAGATCCACTGTGTATGTGGGTCTGATGCACGTTAAATCGTACCGAGTGGGTCAGATGTTCTCCTGTTGATGTGGTGCGGAAGTTTGGAGGAATGGAGTGCCAGCTCAGGTGTTGTCCTCGTCATCTGACCGCAGTTGAAAATTGTGAGGTCAGTCCTAAAATAGTTCTCGTGTTGCTTCAAAATGGGAGGTTAATAAAACTAAACTTAACCCTCTCATACCGAGCGAGGTGGTCTCGGGCGGACTAAAAATTTTCCCTTAACAGCGACGAAGGCCGGTCTGAGGCGGTTAGCTTTTGAGGGGAAGTGAGGTTATAGATCACTTAGGAGACAAGCGCGGTAGGGGGTCCCATTATCCTTGCCAACCGCAGCCCATTTCCGTGCGCCTTAAGGGAAGGTTATAGCAGGTGGTGGGGTAAACAACCACCCGGGTTGGGAGAGTCCAATTCATGTCGCTTCCGACCAAAAACTCCCAGTTTTAAAGGAGCTAAGAGAAAGAAGTCGCCTTGGGATTAAAGAGTTAAACTAGAAGAAATTCATTTTCTGTGGAGAACTTGGAATCTATTGAAAAGGAATTGGTAGATGATTTCAATGCAGAGTAATTATTGACAGATTTGCGCAGTCACTGTGACCTGACTTGCCACTTAATGAAGTGGACAACATGTACTACACTTCTGTACTTTTGAGTTGTTAATATTTGACAATAAGAAATATTCTTTAAAAAAATTGGAATTGTTAAATAGTTTGCACTTATTTCAGTTTGGTTAAAAAATTCTCAAAATTAGGTTAAACCTTTAAATTATTTAATTTTCTATTGTAAAATTGTATTTATAGTTGGTATTTCTTACTTCCTATCACATGTATAATACATGTATACTGTAATCTATACTTATAAAAGGCAATGTTTGTGTGCGTGTGTGTTTGTCTGCGATGTCCAGACGAATCTATCGCACTTACAGCCTTGAAATTTGGCACACAGGTAGTCTTAATGGTGTCTCAGTGCACCTCGAAGCCGAAATTTCAAAATTTAATCTAGAAAATTTTTTATTTAATGTTTTATGTTGTTTTGGGTGATTTTTCGCACTCATTTCTCAATAGCATGGTTTCGGATAACTGTACGACAAAAATAGATACACCATCGGAAAGAGCACGCGATTTCCGTTCTAATGAAGTTAATTTTGAATTTCTAATGTAATTTACTGAATTTTGAAAAAATTTTGAAAATTAGTCACTTTTATGGTAATTTTTAATAAAGATTTCTTTAAATTATCGCATCTGACGTTCTAACATCTCTATAATTTTCATTTTTTTTCAGCCTGCAAATGGGACGTTTATGTCGGATTTAAAACAAGAACTATTAAAATATCTTTTTTCGTTTTTTAAAAATTAATTTTTCCCTGATCGGTTCAAACAGTTTTTTCGTAGCGAGATTTAACAGCGAGAGCTTCTCCGGACCATCCCACAATGCATTGTTGCAAAGTGACCTTCTTCGCGGCAGGTGACGTCATTCGCAAAGAAAAATAAGCAGAAATATCAATAATGTGTATTTTTTGTTTTGATTTTATTTTCAAAACTTTTTCGTGCCATTGTGGTATTATTTGTAAATAAATAAAATTATTTGTAGATAAATAAAATTATTTGTAAATAAATAAAATTAAAAAATATATGTAGGATGGCGTGCTAGATGTGATAGGGCCCCCCTTTAATCATGGCAACTACTATTTTTAGGCCCAGTCCGCCACTGGTTGCTGGTGTTTGTATAGTTCTTTTCAGAACACTACCAAACAAGAAGCATAATCAGTTCCATTGAATATTAATTTATTACATTATAAAAGTAGACAAATCAGCATCACAAGAACGTCAGCTATACAACAGGAATACTATACACAAGCCGATAGCGATTACTACACCTCACTTTATTGACAGCATTTGATCCTACTCGTTTTACAAAGCCCCATCTACACTATTAAAATTCGTAGTATGTATGTATCTATGTCCGGCTATCTTCTCACAAACCACTGAATCCTAAAACTAGCCGAAAGTACGGAAAGATGGGAAATAATCCATGAAATCCATTTCGACTATTTAAATTCCGAAATTACAATTAGTTAAAAAGATATTAATTAAAAAGTGTCAAAATGGATGCAATTTTGTGCCGCAATCTATCGGCAACTCCTATAACTATCTGTCACATCGGTTGTTCTTGCATCTGGTTTGGAGGCCGCGGTGACCTAGTGTCTGTTGGGGAAGCTTAGTGACAACGTAGGTGTTGGCATTAGAATCATAAATTCTTATCAACTTCGGGATAAACGAGCTGATGCCATCTCGCACAGTGGAAAAATGTAAACAAGTGGTCGATAGTAATATGACGTCATCTGACGAGCGACTAATCAGATTTTCTTTCGGTAATTTCCTGTGTGCGGAATGGCATCGGGAATATGTAAATCGCCCAGAAAGGGTGAATATAAGTGCGTATTCTTTCTCTGTGAATCAGTAGGTTGTAAGGACTGGTGTGTTTGTGTATCTTTGCCGTGAGGCTTTCACAGTCCACAGTGTTTCTCATCTGTATATATTTCATCAATAAATGTTTGTCATCAGTAATGTTTGTTGCCTTCTGAGAAGTCTTCCACACCAACACCAAAAATGTCTTTAATATTCCGCTGACGCTATTAATGGTTACTCTGCTAAAGCTTCAACGTCATTTGACGATGAAAAAGCTAACAGTAGGGAAGAAAACAGAGGCGGGCATATGAAAAAGTGTGGATCCCGAGAAACGCTGGGTTATTAGCGATAAGGTCTCGACCACGGGACCGGAGGGTCGTAGGCTCGAAACCCGATTCCACTGAAGATCCGCCGTGTATGGGGCCTGTTGCGCGATAAATCATACGTAGTGGCCAAATGTCCTCCCGTTGGTGTGGCGCGGAAGTTTGGAGAGGGGGGCCAGCTCAGGTGTCATCCCCCGTCATCTGACCGCGGTTCAAAATTACGAGGTCCGTCCCTAAATAGCCCTCGTGTTGCTTTTCTCTTTTAGGAAACTCCCGCGTTTTCGAGTTTTGATGTCGGAGTTCATCGGGAAAAAAATCGTTTTCCTGCATTCATTTTTTTGTTTCATTTCGCAACATTTATGTTTGTTGGGAAAAATATTTATTCATTTTTATGTGTTTATTTTCCCCATTATTATTTAAATACGAGCAAGACGAAAATATGTTTCTGGTGTTTAATTTATCAATTTTTTGGTGTACTATTAAATCGTTTATCGTTTCTGTTTTTTATTTCGTTTTATTTTTTCTTTTGTAAAACAAAATATTATGCTAACCTGTTTTAATTTATAATTATTGAAAGTTTTAATCCAATAAGAGAGGATTCAAAACAGATTTAAGTTTGTTGGGGAAGCTTAGTGACAACATAGGGAAAAAAACAGAGGCGGGCATATAAAAAGGGAGGATCTCGAGAAATGCTGAGTTATTAGCTATAAGGTAATTAAAAGTCTGTATTTAAAAATTTTAATTAAACAATATAGGATTCAAAGGAGATTTACGTTTTTTGGGGGAAGTCAGTGAAAAAAATTGTGGAAAATAAACCGGAGGCGGGCATATGAAAATAAAGTAATAAAAATACTAGATTTGAAAGAATATTTACGTTTGTTGGGTAAAGTAAGTGACAAAATTTCTTGAAAAAAAACGTATGCGGGCATATGAAAAAATATGGATCCCGAGGCCTCACGTAACCACACTTCTTCTCTCCACCAGGGAATGACGCATTATTCGAGATAGCTCGTGGAACGTCGGGCCACACAACTAGTGTTTTTCTTAACAATCTTTTGCACACCTCAGCCTTTGGTCATAACCGTGTAATTTTCATTGTTTTAATCTGGTAGCCATATTCACCAACTCGATTTGACGCTGACTCGAGTGTCATCACTCCGATTTCTTATGGAGTCAATTCACGGTCACATGACAAGTAAAAAATGACTCGTGCTAACCAAAATTTGATGGTTATGCGCATATTGCGATATCTGCCCTCGCCCGTAACGTTCGCTTGTTTTTTTGACAGCTTTACAGTTACAGTTGTGACCGTTTTAAAAAACACGGTGGATATATAGTTATATTCTGCTTCGTATTTTCTAATTAGGGCAACGAAGTTTGAGTGATTATTATTTTTGTATTACTTTTGAACTTCAAAATGAGATGTAATGAATTCTGCTTTATTTTATAATAATTTTCTGACGTAATAAAGATTACTTTCGCAGTAATATCAAACAAGAAAATAGATTTTCTTTTCGTTTGTATAATTAGAATTTGTCTAATATACATTCACTTTTTATGAACTGATGATAAATTTTATTAGTAGATTACACAAAAATAGGCCCAGACTGGAATGCTCAAGATTTTAAGAATTTTGCATGCTTTCTGAAGCTAACTTTTTTCAAAACCGATTAAAATGTTAAATTACTTCCACAGAAAGTTATGTCTGCACAAGACGAGTGTTTTGATGCTCTACTTATAACCCAGATAGCACGTAAGTTTACAGCAAGTTTGATTTTGACTTGATATTAGCTAGTCATAGCAAATTTGACGCGTCATATTTGAAGCGAAATTGTAGCAATTTCGCCGTGACAACTAGCGCCACCTTCCTTGCATTGCAAGTCTGCTGCAAGTTCACCATGACAAATAGTGCCACCTCCTTTGCAATGCAAATTTGCAAAACAAGCTTGATGCAAAGATAGCACAAAGAGATAATTATCTTTGTCTCTGTTTTAAAAAAACATCCGATTTTTAATAGCATCTCCTAGACCGTCCTTCTTTTTATTAATTCAATAAATCAATGATAATTTGTAAAAAAACTAACTTTTTTATAAAAAAAAAATTTAGAAACATTTTCCATCTTTTACTAAAAGTTTTTACTTTAAAGAAAACTATATCGCCTTTTTCTTAATGTTGAAATGTTAACATTTATAAACAAAATTAAACCTAAAAAGCAGTCAATGTTTGTTAAAAAATAATAACTTATACGTTTTGTCCCATTTTAAAGTAATTACTTTTGAACTCTAATTTCATAATTTATTCTACTAGCAAAACGAAGTTATTAGCGAAAATCGCTCTCTCTTTGACTTCAAATCATATTCTCAACTCAAAAAATTAATGAAATCCAGAAAATAGTTTAAAATAAATCGTATACGAATGGAATCGAACGATGTATTAGCGAAATCTATCTTCTCCTCTCGTAGTCGAGCTGGCGGAGTGGTATCGACGTCTGGCTACTAAGCGGTAGGTCGCGAGTTCTATCCCGGGTTGTGTTCGTACTCTGTTTTTGCTATAATTTGCAAGGAGTTTGCACGGCAAGCTTGCTGCAAGTTCGTTCCATGGTGACTTCGAAGCATTCGTTAACTTGCTGCAAGCTTGCACTCTTGTCATGACAAATTTGTGGCAAGCTTGCTGCAAACTAAAATTGCTATCTGGGAAGGATCCAAAGCTAGTTTTGGCCTGTGAGTTACAGTTTATATAGATTTTCTAGCTTAACCTATTTCCAACGTAAGAGCATGGCATTTGCTTATCTGCCATATCTCAACAAAAATATCATTCTCATGTATAATAAAGCTATGTGACCACATTTAATTGCTTAATGACTCATTAAATACTATCCAAGGTGAAATTTTTCATAAAAATAGGCCCAAATTGGAATTCTCAAGAGTTTAGGAATTTTGCAAGTTTCCTGCCGCTAACTTTTTTCAACACAGATAAAAATTTAAAATTAATGCCCTTTACAGTTGTGTCTTCACAAGATGAATATTTTGATTCCCTACTTATAGGGAATTTACGTCAATTTTGGCGCCTGAGTGAAAGTTTATCTGAATTATCTGACTATCCTTTTGCATTGTAGGAAAATGGCATTAGCTCATCCGCCATATTTCAAAAAATTACTAAAAAATTCTCATTCTCATGTGTAGTAAAGCTATGTCACCACAATAAACTGAAATTTAACTGAAAATTTAGGTGAAATTCTACTCAGAAAATAGGTCCAACTTAAAATTCTCAAGATTTTAAGAAATTTGCAAGTTTTCTGCAGCTAACTTTTTAAAAACAAATAAAAAATTTAGATTAATAGCCTAGAAAGTTTTTTAACCAAAAGACGAGTGTTTGGATGTCCTATTTGTAGGGGACCAAAGCTAATTTTGGCCTCCAGGTGTCAGTTTATATGGATTTTCTGGTTTGTTCTGTTTCAACGTAGGAACAAGAAATTTGCTTATATGCCATTACCACAAAATTTTCATTCTCATGTATAATAAAGCTTTATCACCACAATAAATTGCAAATAAGAGCTATTTTGATCATCAAACATTTTCTATTTTTCAGCTCATTGCAACAAGAATTAGCTTTGATATATAACTATATTTTGTCTGCCTGTAAAATATGAGAAACTTTTTTCTCCATAGATATGGTTACTTATAATTGCCATTTATGTAATTAAAGTACTTACTTCATAGCATAAATTGCCTTTCTGAATGCTTTACTAATACTTTAGTTTTTAATATTTAGAAAGCTTTAGTATATTATTTCATTGCATTCTCACCGAAAGCAGGATGAGTATAAAAGTAACACTTCGGTAGACTTTGATTAAAAGAAAGTAAAATTTGCTCTGAAAAATATATTCAGATATCTTTTAAAATTTAAAAGTACAGTTCCGTGCATCAAATATTTCACTTTACTACATAAACATAACCTTGTAGTTAAAAAGCAAAATACTTTATAATTTGGATTCTGCATTTAGAAAAAAAGACAGATTGAAAATTTTTAGTATTTCAAAAAAAGAATTATTTAGGTTAAGATAACCTTTTCTTGATCAGTTAAAAACATAATATGAATGGGAAAAACCAAGTATTACATATACTTTTTTTATGACAAACGAGCCATTTTTAAAAATTAATATATATTGAAAGATGGTAATGAGAAAACCATAGCATTTTAAAGGTGAAGTATTTTGAATTGACAGAAATGTTTTATTTCATAACTATACTATAATATATTATAGAAATTATTTCCATTCGTAAAGAAAGAGATCTTTATTTATTAATACTTTATATATTTTGACATTTGTTTTCACTCCTATAGCACACAGATATCAAAATTATTCACACTTATTTTAGCACAAGATCATATAAAAGTACTCAATAGTGTATGCTAAAACTTTTAATATTTTTTTATTTGTTATATATATATATAAAGTACTTCGCACTGCGAACCAAATTTCAAATGATTCTTAAGACATTCCTCGTTTGAGCAGCTTGGTATTTATAACGTTCCCGACAGGGCGTGACGTCACATTGAATTATCTAGAAAAAGATTTAAAACTCGGTTCCTAATAGAGACAAAGCTATAATTCTTGCATTTGCTAGAACCTTCATTTTATTGACAAATGACCGCCAAGGACGGGGATCATTGGCTTCCATTTCATTACGAATATTTGCAAATCCCTCTTTCCTACCATAAGGCTAACATGGAAGAAAAACACATTACAGATTCGTAACAATACATTTGCTTTTTAGAAATCCAGTACTTTTGTGTACACCGTGTAAGGTAATTCAAACTGTTGCCTATATTTTAACAAAATGTCCTGTTTTTTTAAATTTTCGTTTTCAGATTTGAAGGACTTGTTGGGTGAGATACCTCGCCCAAATTTTTTCGATTTCCTTTAAAATATTGGGTTTTTTAATCACGAATTTAGTTCATAAGATGTGTTTTATTTGAATTTATTGTTTTTAACAGACATTTTTCAATTTTGGTTCAGAAATATTACTGTCTGTGAAATTTTTAGTTTCTCACTAACCTTTTATTATGAATTTAAGGCTTGGACAGTTTTTTTTATAAGGAACTTTTCTTACGGGATCTTCACTTTCAATCTTGTTTTGGTACAGCATAGCCGAAATCAGTCATTGGAAACCACAATCCACTCCTGGAACCAATTATGCAGGAATGGCTTGTGAATAGGCACTGCGGAACTGCAGCATATAATATTTAATTTATGCTGCAAGTGTATTATTTAAGTGTATAAATTAGATCACTGTTCTATTTAATTTTGCACGCAATATTTAAATCCATTAATGCAACTTGCATCTTGATGCTTTCAATCTCCAGGCAAACTCGGGGAAAAAAATAACAAACTTTTCTTCATTCCGTACATGAAAAATTCTTAAAAGATAGCAATTTTCTTCAGTGCTGATTTCCTTCTTCTGCTCATGCGCAGCAGCAACGATGTTTTCCCTCTATACTGTTTCAAGGGAAAAAGAACCGTAGAAAAGTGCAGTTCCAGAGATGTAAAAAACAGGCTTTTGAATGCTTTTCCGCAGCGGGAAAATTTTTCATGAGCCCAAAATTTGAAAATAAACAACAAAACAAAGAATACTTAATGATAAATAAAAATAATTAAGGAATATTGTGCTATAAGATTTTTCTTGTAGATAAATACGAAACCAATTCCCACACATTTATTTTAACCTTACGCTTCTAGAATTTTTTAATGTTCAGCTGCATTTGTGCAAATATTTGTAAAAGAGAGTAAGGAATAGAAGAAGAAAAAAACGGGAAAATTTATTTCCAATTTAAGTTTTTAATTAAAATTAATTATAAATCATTAATTGCTTATTTAAACTTTATTGATTAAAAACTTGACAATATCAAGTGAAAGATATAATAAATTTTTTATTAACTAATTATTAAATTATTTCAAATTCATTTAAAAAGACAATCTTTAAGTCATGTCGAAATGTATCACCGCGCATATTAGTATTGTTATCTGATTCTTCATTTCGTCTTGTCCTTTCCTCATTTCTTCTTGTCCTTTCTCCATAGATTTCTTCATCACGGTTAGCAGAGCAAGTAGATCAGCGTTCTCAGCCATTTTCGTCTGAGATCTCGTATTCACCATACACAACTATCCCGCTTCTAGCACCAGTGTTACAAAAGTCTTTCTGTGGGTGTATGGTGTAAACAGTCCAACACGCAGGATAATGGAAAATGAAGGTTTATTTACAAATAGGCAAGAAAACACGTAGCACAGTACAGGAAACAATAGTTCTTGCACAGATTACCAATGCAAACAAACAAAAATTCACAGGTAACAACAGTTCAGCACTTTGTTATCTAACAACACGAACAATCAGCAAATAACTAATAACGACAATAACAGCACTTTCAATAGCGCTCAGCTCAGCAGCTTCCTAGCTCGTATTTCAGAAGAAATTCCAAATTCGTTCCCAATGGATCAACACATCCTCCGTTATCCAAGCGCTCTCTTTATATAGGTTTCCCGCGGCAGGCCGTGACGTCACATGGAATCTTCTAGCACATTCAAGCGTATCTTCTCTCCTAATGGAAATATCGAGAAGATTCCAGCACCTTTGAGATCCCATATTTCGTCGCCAAATTTATCGCCAAGATTGTCGCCAAGGTCGGGGAACCAGACGTGGCCGCTGCTAGTCATCCCATACTTATCCCTGTAAAACTCTCCTCCCAACCATAAGACTCACATTGCTGGGAAGCGACTTTCCATGTTTGTAACAATATACTGGTTTAATTCCAATATATGCTGCCTGAACGGTATAAGTTGGTTTTGCTCATGCAAGAACTAGATGCGTTGTCAACAATAGTAATAAAATTGAACATATGGACTGCGATGTCGTCCCATATGAACTGATTGCTTTGCGAAACACTAATAATGATTTTGAATATGTAAAAACTGCAGTGGCTGAGGTCATAAAATTTTGTATTGTCGTGACGAATGTCAAACCTTATGGTTTATGCAAACCAAAACACTTTAACTTTACAGACTTTACTCACCTGACAATTAGAATCATAAAGAACACAAGAATACTTTCGATAATTTAATAAAAATTACAATGAAATAAGTAGCCAAAAAATGTCTTCAGCCGCGTCAACGCTACATGTACAAGTGGAATGACTAGAAAAGTAGGAAAATTTTCGAGCCTGTCAAGTCAGAAACAATGTTGACACGTTTTTAAAATTGATGATCGTTGATTCTAAATAAAATGAAGAATTCTGGCTTAGCGTTTTTTTCGGGGGGGGGGCTACAGCCCCATATTCTCCCTGGATTCGCCACTGAGAAACTGTGATGTTACACATAATCTAATGCGTTACTCATGGTAGAGTAGATATGCGTTTCAATATATAATAAAATGCATGATGTGATAATACATGGGTGAGCTACGGTGCTCAAACCACATGCATACATGAAAACCAGACAACTTCTTCAAACCAGGGTTGCCAGATCAAAATGACAAAATAAGGCCAAACATTCTTAAAAATAAGGCCAAAAAAGGCCAAATTTGAAAAACTGATTGAAGTACAGTGGAATCTCCCTATAACGAAATCGCTTGGTTCCAGTTGAAAGATTCGCTATAGAGAAAATTTCGTTATACGGAGATTAGAGATTTTTGCAATTATTTAAGTAAATGTTATAAACCTTTTGGTATGTGCGATAAGTTCAAAAATATTTAACTATGACTTTCAATTAAAAATGAAGTAATAAATTTAGTAATAAATGAAGTAATGAATTTTTATTGTATAAATAAAATGCTCAAAAGTGAAGACAATTCACCAATTTAGAGAATAATATGTACTAGTACGGATAAACATAAAATGCGTATTGTCACATTCATTTGCTGTTTCCACCCCCACTCCACCCCGATTCTTGGAATCTCGACCCGTAGAAAAGTTGCTCCCTCTGTAGAAACCCAGGTCCCCACAACTGCATTACCCTTCACATAGCATTCTATTGTTATGTGTTATCGCTGGAATGAACAATGCGAGTGGTTCCAGAAACAGGCACGTGTGAGTGATTCGTTTGCACAGAAATTAGCAACTTTCTTCAAAAAGGACAAAACTCGAAAAGATAAAGGTCTGAAAAAATTCGTTATAGGGAGACAACCGCTTCGTTATATGGAGAACGTTTTGAATATTATTTAACATTCCGATTAAAAATTTCGTTGTAGGGAGAAATTCGCTGTAGGGAGACTTCGTTGTAGGGAGACTCTACTGTATATTATCTCATGAGTGAACGAAAGTATGCAAGGCTATTTTTAAGTTTTGTCATAATAAATGAAAAGTGATTCTGAACTCAAAATAAATCATAAAAAAGTTTATTCTATTAGTATAATAGAATAAAATTGATTTCACACTCGTAAAAAGCGTTTGAAATAAGCGATAAAATTTCAAGAATGTTCTGTTTTTAATTTCGATATTATTCACCTAATCTCCAGATCGAATCCGCTATAAATATTATTTTAGAATATAAAAATTTTATATATAAAGAAAAACACCAGAAGAAATAGTTGTAAAAAGCAGTTCTAAAAATCATGAATGAAAATAAAGACGAAAAAAAAGGCCAAAAATGAATTTAAGGCCAAATGAAAATTCTTAAGGCCACCCGCTTTGAAAAAGGCCAATATGCTTCAAACTCTGACAGTGATGCAAGATGGCCACGGCAAATTGTTGCTATAAGTTAGAAAAGGAGCCAAACTTGTAGTTGGCGAGAACACTTATCTCCTTTCTTTGGATACTCTGAAAACATCCTCCCTCATTATTCATAAAGAGAAAATTTAATTTCAATTTAGTGTTTCGGAAAGTGTAGTGAAGTCTGCTTCAAGGCTTCTCACGCATTAAAATTGTGAAAAGAGGAACAAGTCCAAAAGAGATTTCAAGTTTAGAACAGAGCATTTGTTTCAGAGTGTAATTTAGTCGATGAAACGATCCGTCAAATGCAATTATTTAACTGTTTTTTAAAAACAATAAAAAGACATCCTTTTTAAAAATCGAACTAAAATTGGATTATGAAATTTAGCCTGATTCTGTCATATAAACTTAGGGTGAAGCTTAATTAATTTTTCTCAATTTTTCTTTTTATTCTTATTTGCATTACCAAATGTTACAAATGTATGTCAATAGAATTTTGCAGTTGTTGTCCAAAAGACTTTTAAAATAAAAAGTACTCAAACAATCCCGACAGTAGGATGCCTGAAAAAAAAACATTGCCCCCTAGGGATTTTGCCATTCCTTTTGGTCCTAACAGAGATTGTATAAAGTTTCAGCCCTCGAAGTTTACGGGAAAGATTGCCTTTTGTTGCAAAAGTCTTACTGTGGGTGTATGGTGTAAACAGTCCAACACGCAGGATAATGGAGAATGAAGGTTTATTTACAAATATGCAGGAAAACACGTAGCACAGGTACAGGAAGCAATAGTTCTTACACAGATTACCAATGTAAACAGACAACAATTCACGGGTAATAACAGTTCAGCACTTTGTTATCTAACAACACAAGCAGTCAGCAAATAACTAGTAACGACAATAACTGCACTTTCAATAGCGCTCAGCTCACCAGCTTCCTAGCTCGCACTGTGGGTAGAACTCTAAAGGCATTCGCTCTCCAAGGCGATCCCAGTCGAACCAACACTCTCCCCGTCATCCAAGGGCTCTCCTTATATAGTTTTCCCAGCAGCCGTAACGTCACATGGAATGATCTAGCACATTCATGGCGTATATTCTCTCCCAATACAGATATCGAGAAGATTCCAGCACCTTTGAGATCCCATATTTCGTCGCCAAAGTCAGGGGTCCAGACTTGGCTACTGTCCGTCATCTCATACTTACCCCTGTAAAACTCTCTTCCCAACCATAAGACTCACATTGCTGGGAAGCGACTTTCCATGTTTGTAACACTATAAAGCCTTAAAATTTGAAAAAGTTACAAAAATGTCAAATATTTAGAATTTTTCTTTCAGAAATATTATATGTGGTTACCAATTCTACCAACCTTAGAATATAAACACAAAAGAGTATCAACTGTACCCTTAGCCACTTATGACTTGAGGGAAAAAGCATAAAAAGATGAATATTTGCTGTACGAATTTCTGCTTCTAAAACGAAAGAATCAGTTTCCTGAATCAGAAAATACAAGAATCTCTGAACAATTTTGCCTCCAGAAAAGATTGAAGAAGATTCGAATTCTAGTCCGAAACATCGTAGCGTGACAATATTGTTACGAAAATCGTCCGAGCGTGTGTGTACTGTGAAAACAGTCCGACAAGCAGGGTAACGGAGGATGACACTTTATTCTCGAATATTCCGGAAAACACGAAGCGCAGGTAACAGGAAAAACGGCACTTTCTCAGATGAGCAACACAAAGAGACACCAATTCACTAATAATAACAGCAACAGCACTTTCAACACCGCTCGGCGTCTAACAGCTTACTAGTTCGTACAGCGGATAAAACTCCAAAGAGAGATTCCAAAGAAGCTTGCACTCCAAAGGCGATCCCAGTCGATCAACACTCACTGGCTCTGTGTCCGAGCACGGTCTATTTATAGTCTCTCAAACAGGCCGTGACGTCACATGGAATCATCTGGATAAATCCGTATCTCGGTCCCTAATGGAGATATCAAGAAAATTCCAGTACTTTTGAGATCCCACATTTCGTCGGCAAGTTTGTCAACAAGGTCGGAGCCATTTCTCCGGCATTCCCATACATACCCCTGTAGAATTCCCTTCCCAACCGTAAGACTAACATTGTTGGGAAGCGACTTTCCATGATATAATACTTTAGGCTTGATTCGTCGATCTTGTATTTTGACTTGATTGCATTCCGTGCGTAACGCATCGCGCAGTTTACAGAAGGAATGCCAGCCTGAAAACATTATTATGTTTAAAAAAAGCATCCAGTGTTATGAAATATGTTAAAGCATTTGTTGGTAATAAACCGACGAATCTATCATTTATTTTTGCTTAGTCACATTCTTCCGATTTTGTTGCGTGCGGCTATGTAAAGTAAAGGACTGTTACAAAATTGTCTTCAAAACCAAGCTTGAAAAACTTATTAAAATTAAAGAAAAAGTGCAAGGAAATAAAACTTATATTACTGAAATGCTACTATTTTAAATTTAAAAGTGACGTAAAAACGGATTCTGTGCGATAATATGCTCCGAGGTAATTGAGGAAAAATGTTAAAATTTCGATCAATTTTTTATAATTCAAATTCCCTTTAAATTTTTGAAAAACCCTTTCTTATGAGCACCTACTACCTAGGAAGTAACTACGTGCCAAATTTGGTATCTCTGCCCAACAGCATTTTGAATGGCTTTTGTATCAGGTATCACGCATGTGGAATGCCGCATTTAATTTTGAAGTCCTTACATTTGAATTTAACGCTCATAAAATAAACCGAATCTTTATAAACGGTATATGGTTTATGAAAAACATCAATTTTCTTAATTTGCATAATTTATAAAGCACTTTTTGTAGGCAAATCTCTATTAAAATATTTCTATAGCTTATTTAAGTGCTAGCACAATTCATTCCCATTTGTATTTCGGATTAAATTTTTAACTCGAATTAATGGTAACTAATATAGTAGAAAAGACTATTCATAATTAGATTGGGAAGTACATGATACATCGTATCGAAAGGAACTAAGGCTAATCTACGGACCTAATAAAGGCGTGTCTACAAAATCCTTCCGGTACATTAATTCTCTCTCTCAGATACCTACTCACTCAAATGCGACTTATCTCTGCATAAGGTAACACAGTTACTGTGACGAGTTTTACATTCGATAATTTGCCCCCCCCCCCCCCCCAAAAAAAAAAAAACCAGCGGGAGTGACCTCCCCTAAACTTTTCTCGTATACTTCTCAAACATTTGTCATTTCCCTTCCCCCTGTGTGGATAAAAAATTCGAACCTACAGTAACCCAGAATTCAATGACTATCAGAAGGTTTCTCATTGTAGATTATAGTGACAGTAAAATATTTAGGTGAAGAATCATATTGAAAGAGATGCGTATGTATTAAAACTTAGCAATATTTATTTTCTATCAAACTGTAGCCAATGCAAGCTCCGTGTGCGGATGAGAAAAACTCGTTCGTTAGCTTGCGCATGTGCAAAGATTGCTTACAGTACGTAAGTAAAACAAGGATGAAGTGAAGTAATCCTTCCGCGTGCACAGAGATTGCTACCAGTACGCATGCGTATGGAGAATCGGATTAGAAAAATTAATTATGCAATTTGAACGCCTTTTTCTTTGCAGATTCAAACGAAATTTGGGCACAGATCTATAATTAATATTAGCAAACGTCATACCAAACTTTATTTATCTAAGCCGAAGGGTTTAGGAGATATAATATTTACAAGTATGCGATTATACAGACCGACAGACAGTCAACCCTTTGACGGATTTGGCCCAAAATTTGATACGGACCTACATTCCTGATTATAAAACTGTGTACCAAATTTTATCCATCTAGTTTTGAGTTACAGTGTTCACATGACCGCGGACAGACAGACTTCCCGTGGACGGACTTTGTCCAAAATTTGATAGAAACCTACAAATTATGTTTAAACACCACATACCAAATTTCATCCCTGTATCTCTAATAGTTTTCGAGTTATCGTGTTCACAGACACACAGACATAATTCCAAAATTGTGTTTTTCGGACTCGGGGAGGTCTAAAACGTGGAGATTCGTCAAAATCTCGAGTTCGATTTTTTTGACGATTACGATACTTTCTCTTTGTATACTTCGTATACGAGAAAGTAAAGAGAGAGAGAGAGAGAGAGAAACCCACCTGAATTATTCTCTTAAATCAGACTCCAAAATTGTCTTAGAATGTGTGCAAAGAGTTTATAGCTTCAAAAAGACACAATCATTTTACATGACGCCACAATTACATGGCAAACGTGATTGGGCGTGTCTTCTATCATTTAACTGGCCTGCTTCATGCGGTGCACTGAGACGTCTAGTACTTTTTCTCCTGCAAGGTTTGAATGAATTACAAAATGAAATTGGCGCCACGGATATCACATGAACATGAATCAACTAGATTAAGATTCGCAGTTAACAGTTGTAAATTTATGCTAATCACAAAATTTAGATTATTACTAATATAATAGCCCAGATCTGTCTCTCACTGATCCGGTAACGCTCTGACGTCACCAACAATAAAATTCGAGCCATAGCACTGCGAGACGTTAAACAGCATTATTTCATTGTTAGAGCACCTAAGTTTCAGTAATTTCAAATTTTAAAACGTAATTGTTCTAATTTCAAATTTAATAGCTCTAAAATAGTAAAATAAGATTTGCTATCCATCAATATAAAATTTATCTCTCTATGATCAATAGTTCCCGAGAAATTTAAAATTATATTAATACTATATTTCAAATTAATTTCTGTTTTTTAATAGAAAGTAGTAAATTACGTCAGTTATATGTCATGCGCGTGATATAGCTTGGACGCGACGATGCATCTCATTATTTATTGCAATCGTGATGATATAATTTGCTAATATTTTTTGGTAACGTTTGACAAGCAGAGAAGTGCTTTGTTTTGAAACTAGATTTTCTATCTATCTAGATTATATCTACTAGATTTTCTAGATTTTTTTTAGACCAAGAGGTTTTTGAATAAAGAAATATGTAAATAATATCTAAATAAAAAAAATATATATTTCTTGTTATAAAACATATGTTTATTTTATTTGTTTTCAATCAATGTTAAACATTTCTCTCGCACATATATCTATTTAAACGCGCCAAATTTGACTGGAAATCTCTCGAATGAAGAAGAAATTTGCACCCGTCATACCATGACGGGTGATTTTCTAGTAAATCTATAACTGTACAATGTTTCAAAATTTAGCACACGAGGAAAAGAGGGAAAATTCGAATACAAAATTCAATCTTTGCGAGCATGAAACAAGTCAAGTTAAATAAAACTGTTTAATAAAACTCTATAAAATGAGGCAGAGTCCATGCTCCTGAGGATCAAAATGAAGATACAATAATGGTTGTACAGTAGAGTCTCCCTACAACGAAGTCTCCCTACAGTGAATTTCTCCCTATAACGAAGTCTCCCTACAGCGAATTTCTCCCTACAACGAAGTCTCCCTACAGCGAATTTCTCCCTATAACGAATTCTCCCTACAGCGAATTTCTCCCTATAACGACATTTTTAATCGGAATGTTAAATAACATTCAAGACATTCTCCATATAACGAAGTGGTTGTCTCCCTATAACGAATTTTTTCGGACCTTTATCTTTTCGATTTTTGTCATTTTTGAAGAAAGTTGCTAATTTATGCGCAAACAAATCGCTCACACGTGCCTGTTTCTGGAACCACTCGCACTGTTCATTCCAGCGATAACACATAACAATAGAATGCTGCTATGTGAAGGATAATGTAGTTGTGGGGACCTGTGTTTCTACAGAGGGAGCAACATTTCTACGGGTCAAGATTCCAAGAATCGGGGTGGAGTGGGGGTGGAAACAGCAAATGAATGTGACAATACGCATTTTATGTTTATCCGTACTAGTACATATTATTCTCTAAAT
>BGPR01026631.1:5681-21372 GCA_013235015.1 Araneus ventricosus | reverse complement strand
TCGAAGCACCTCCATATTTCAGCCATATCTTTGCGCATGCGCAGTACGTTTTTCATTATATCTCGAATCACCTAAGTAGGAATTGACTTAATTTTTTTTATATTACTTGTTTATTTCTTAAGCACTCTTCCGATGTGCGTAAGATTTTCTACTACAACTTTCGTTTATAAATCTGTGCCAATCAGATCTGAGATATTGTTGGCAAGCTAAGATTAAGATAAGATAAGTTGGCAAGAGACGGGCACAAATCTTCTAGTTCCATAATATCCACTCATACCTCCAGTTGGCGATATCTTTAGCAATCCAATAAAAAAAAACTTGTGTGGGTCAAAGATGAAGTACGCAATTTAGTTGTGGAAAGTTCTTGAATTGTATTTAAGATGTATGTTAGAACGTGAAGAGTAAATTTTTTAGTAATTTTGTCACTGAACATGTTTCTTCAATGCGAGAACAACGAGTGATTTTTTCTTCGATGTGGCAAGTGTGCTTTGTTTCTTAAATCTTTTTTTTTTCTAAAAACGAAAAGAAATCGAAGAAAGAAGAAAAGCATGTGTTAAATAAACGAATATTTTGTTACATTACCTTAATTTGCTAAATTAAGATCTTATTTTAAAGCTATTTGACGCCAGCTGGCAAGGAAATCGTGAGTTTCAATCATAGACAGATGGCGAAGATTGCACCTGAGTCAACCCCGAATGTGTAAATTTGAACACATTGATGTAGGAAAATAATTAAACCGATGTAGTAAGCCACCGTAACGGTAGATGGCAGCACCAATCAATGAGTGTATGCCGTAAGTTTTTCTCACGAGAACGCGAAGCAACTTCCACTGGGCGTCTCAGAGGGATTTCACGGTTTCAACAGAGAAGGTAGTGAGTTCGTTTGCTCAGTAGGTGTTTCCGCCTTAGGGCGCGGCCCATGGCCTTTTTTTCCCTTTGTTCCCACTCTGGGTTTAAGTATGGTAATAACTATCATTAAATGGCATAAACCTCTTTACTTAAACTTTCACCTGTATTTAATCATTTCTTTGTAACTATATGTAAATATTGTTATAATGTGTAATAAAGTAAATCAGTTATTTAACCGAGCATTCTTTCTCTAAATTCATACCCCTAGCACATCTTCGAGTCTTTAAGCCCCCAATCTTACAAAAGTGGTTGCTCAAGTCGGGATTATTTCCCATGCAACCCGTATTCCTATAAAATTGGCGGCTCAGGCTGTGATCAATAATAATTCCTATAAAAGTGTTGGTTTCGGCCGAAATTCACTAAACTCACATTAATTTCTATAGAGTGTGATCTCGTCTGGGATCTAAACTACCTAATTCCTATATTAATTTCAACTTTAAAAATTTATATACAATTAATGAAATTTCCATAAAAAAATCACCTTAAAATTTCGTAAAATAAAACATATAACAATTACTGCGAAATATAAACCAATAATCTGTATTTTAAGCGATAAAAATGTCCTATCTTAAAGTGAAAATCGATTTGCTTTTCTGGTGACAGGTGCCCGTTTGTTATAGCATCCCAGCATCCTGGCACTTGCCTTCTAATACCTTCAGGAGACATTCCTTTCGATCGGATTACGCCAGAAGCTTCGTGACGTGCGATGAAACTTTCTTTCTTCAAAAAGATGGAATTTCCCGAAGCGAAAGCTTGTAATGAACGTCTTGATGCTTTCTTCTCTTATATTTGTTAAAGACTTAAACCTTGTAACCAAACTAATCCGACCTCTCTCTGTATAAGTAATTTTTTTATCACAAAATCGATAAAGTGTTATTTTCACAGTTGTTTCTGAAAATCTCACAGCATTGAGACCGCGGTGAACTGGTGGCAGCATTTTCGTTACGGTGACAAATGGTGTCGGTTTCGAGACAAAATTCCTCCAAAACCCCGCCTTGTTAGCGAAGCATTCTGCTCAGTGACGAAACATTTCAAATCATATTTGAAGAACAGTTTCATAATAAATGTTCTTCAAATTTGATTGTCAACTGTCACATAACTTTTCTTCAAGTATGATTGTCAGTTGTTCTGTAACTGTTCCTCAAATATGATTGTCAGTTGTTCTCAGGGATGTAGTGGAGCCGGAACGGCGTTTCGCCACTGCGTTTTTATCAAAAAATAAATAAGAAAAAAAAATGTGAAAACGTCCTTAAAACAGTGCGAGTTTTCTTACCCAGGTCAGAGCGTTCCAACACTGCTTTTAGAGTGTACTGGAACTGCTTATTTTGCAACGACACCAGTGGCAGTTCTTCATAATAACTGTTCTTCAAGTATAATTGTCAGTTGTTTTTGAAAATCTCACAGTAATGAGACCGCTGTGAATTGGTGGCAGCGTTTTGGCTACGGAAACAGATGGTGTCGGTTTCGAGACAAAATTCCTCAAAAAACCCACCTTGTTAGCGAAGCATTCTGCTCAGTGGCAAAAATCTCAAATTATACTTGAAGAACAGTTCCATAATAAAGGTTCTTCAAGTTTGATTGTCAGATGTTCTGTAACTGTTCTTCAAGTATGATTGTCAGTTGTTCTGTAACTGTTCTTCAAATATGATTGACAGTTGTTCTGTTCTTCATAATAACTGTTCTTCAAGTATAATTGCCAGTTGTTCTTCAGTTGTTTTTGAAAATCTCACAGTAATGAGACCGCGGTGAATTGGTGGCAGCGTTTTGACTACGGTAACAGATGGTGTCGGTTTCGAGACAAAATTCCTCCAAAAACCCGCCTTGTTAGCGACGCATGGTAATCAATGGCAAAAATCTCAAATCATACTTGAAGAACAGTTTCATAATAACTTTGGAATAAGTTTGACTTGACTGTAAGTATAGTCTACGACCTATCTCTCAGGGCCCTTTTAAATACCCTTTATTTTACTTCAAAACGGGACGTTAATATAACTAAACTAACTCAGGACTCTTTTTGCCATAGAAAGAACTGGAACGGCGTTTCGGTTCCTTTTTTGGACAGATTTTTAAAGTTTCTAAACTTTTGAAAATTTTATGTTTGGTCCACTTGGACTAGGATAACCCTGGCGTGGGTAGCAGGTTGGTGGCACAATCCTTAAAATAGTACATGCGCACTGCTTCCACGCTGGTTGTCTTCTTGAATTGTAACTGGTGATCCGGCACTACTTTTCTTGCAAAAAAGCACTTCCTACAATCTATCGATAATTATTTGGACAGCAGTGGAATGCTGGGAGAATTTTAGCTTAGAAGTCGTTGGGGATTTATACCTTAACACCACCGCATACCCCCGAACTCGGAGGAAGGTCGGCTCCCTGTCGGTTGGTTGGGTATGCGTGAAACTTTATTTAAAAGGCCAGAGTAAAAAAAATACATAAGGACACAAAAAAGAGGACATTTAGGAAGAAAGAATATAATAGTTAATAATATAACTGTCAGTTTATTTCAAGTCTTTGTGTTGTTGACTTTGAGAGGGTGGCGCCTTGTGTATGGGAGAAGAGAGAAGATGGTGAGTACCTAGGGTTAATTGGACCTGTGGCTAGTTGTTGCCACCATCTTAAATGTAAAAAAAAGTATTTCATTATCCCAGAATACCCAGTGGATTTGAAGGCTGTTTTGAGATAGACGTCATAATTTGGAACCATGATCAGAAAATGACGAGGACGACACCTAAGCCGACAACCTTCTCCAAAATTTCTTGCCACGTTCATAACAGGAGTACGTTGCACCAAGACAAATTTCAAGTGCGCAGGCAGACGTACATAGCGGGTCTCCGGTTGAATCGGATTTGGAACCCACAACACTCCAGTACAGAAGCAGAGATTGCCAATAGGCCACCACTGCATGCGATAGTGATTCCGACCCCTCGATCAACCATGATTGTGGGTAAAATGCACTTTAATTCCTTGGATCAAGCATCGTAAGCTGGAGAGGTCTGGAACTTTAGAAAGGAAGTCTCGGGACTCAAGTGTCCAAAACTCAAAATCTAGAGGTCCATTCCCAAATGGCCCTCATGTAGCTTTAAAAAAACATCGTCAAGCTGAAGAGGTCTGGAACTTTAGAAAGGAGGTGTCGGGAATCAAGTGCCAAAAAATCTAGAGGTGAGGTCCATTCCAAAATAGCCCTCATGTAGCTTTAAAAAAACATCGTTAAGCTGAAGAGGTCTGGAACTTTAGAAAGGAGGTCTCGGAAATCCAGTGCCCAAAATTCAAGATCTAGAGGTGAGGTCCAATCCAAAATAGCCCTCATGTAGCTTTAAAAAAATAAGATATTATTTTAACAAATAAAATCAACAATATCATTAGTTGCTATTTTAAAGAATTTTTTTTCCCATTTTCGCGTCAGTCAGCAACTAGATATAGAATAGCTATTGATGCAGTTTGTGAAATGCATCTATAAATTATTGACATCAAAACTTTTGTACCACATTTTTAGTTGAAATAGACCATATATTCAATTCGTAGATATAATTGGAATTAAAAATTAAACTATTTATTTTTAGTATTTGTTAAATCTTTTGTATCACCCATTTTAAGTTTAAAAATAGCAAATTAAATTGTTTTGTTTCAAAAGATTTTTTTTTTAAAATGAAAGGTAAAAGAATTGATAAAAATTAGTTAAGAAATAAATATAGGGTGGTCTAAAAATATAGGCACATTTTAGATAGCTTTTATACGACGAAATAAAATGAACATCATCTTTTAATCAAATTTTTGTTTTTAAAATTTATTAATACTAATAGGGAAAATATTTGCAATTCAACATTATTTTAACAATTTTAATATTAACGATATTCTAGTTTATCCCTTCCTCAAAATACTCTAAAATCACGGCATATAATAATGCGAAACTATTACTATTTTAACTATTAACTTTAACCATTAACCTTTACAGAAAATGGTTAAATGAATTTTACAACTTACGAACCAAGCGTAACTGTGCTGCCTCAAAATTACCACAAAAAAAAGCTTCGAATTTATACTTATTTTTATACATTCAAAGTTTCATTATTTAAACTGTTTTTATTTAAAGATACGTCCTAAATTTCGGAAATAGATTAAATGCAAGAAAATTCGACTATGCTGCTATATATATCCTTATTTAGAGCATTTTTTAAAAAACACTTTATGTGGATCAGTAATTACAGTTTGAACTGTGCCGTACAGAGACTTCTAAAACTGGGACTGCATGAAAAAAGCGTCCTTTCTTTACTTGTAAAGAAAACTTATTTAGTATTGAGAAGGAAAAGAAATTCAGTTTGAAGAAAAATATAAAGTTTTCCAAACCATTTTCAAAAACGTCTTCTTCACTAGATAGTTTTATAAGAAGTCTCGTAATGAAATAAATAAAAAATCTGGGGAATTCCTGACTTCCTTTCTTGCAAGTAACGGTTGGTGGAACGCTTTTCTTTTTCTTTTTTCTGTCTCTCTTTCTCTTTAAAGTTGTCTGAACCGTGATCAATACGAAAATTACACCGATTCTGAGAAGCGTCAGGAATCGAGAGAGCCAGGACAAAGGTGACATGGCAAGATTTCTTCTCTTTTTTACGACGTCAGACACACGAAGTAGAAAAAAAAGGCTTAGAAATTTAAACTCACGTCCAAAAGACGTTCTTTTTCTATCTCTTCTTTTTTCTTGTTCGGTATTATTAGAAGAAATATGTATTTTTTCTATTTTTGATATTTCCTTTTATATTTTTTGAATTATTATTTTTAACCTCTTTTTTATTTTACAGCCGAATTTCTTCAGATATCTTTTTTCCTAAGATATAGTTAAAAATATTTCTAATCTTTTAAATGCCGAGTAAAACGCTGGGTTGAAAAATATACCGCATGTTAAAGAATCGCACAGATTCGGTTCTTTTTTTTAACCAGGATTATAAAAGAGATTTTAGCAATATTAGTCATGTATTAATTGTTTTTTTTTATAATACACGCTGTTCCATAAACCAAGTTATTTTATAATAAAATTTTGTATTTAAATTATGAATTTCCAAATGGCACAGAAGATGTTAGAAGATTAAATTTTACATGACAAAATACTAAAATATAGACAGTAATTAACCGTTATAATTGATAAAATTTAACGAAAATTAAATTAAATATTAATATAACTTGAATTAAAAATTAATTAAAATTCTTTTGCATTATACGGAAAGGCGCATATGCAGTTGCTTCTGATAGAATACACGAAAACAAAATTAGAACTTCAAAAATTAAGTTAAAAATTATAAAAAAAGCATTAATAAAACCTTAATATAAAACACAAAAAAGCAAATTAGAACGAAAAATACAATTAGAATGAAAGCAAAATGGAAGAAAATTGTAAAAGAACCAAAATGGCGATTCTTCCTCAGAGGCCACACGCCATTGTAGCTTTAAAGCAGGACAAAAATTTTCTGAATAAAGGAATGACCATTAGTCAAAATTATTCCTTTATGTGGCCTGAATTTTTGTCCAACCTCTGAAAATAGGATAAAAGGAAAAAAGAATACAGACAGTAATTCATTTACATAAAATATTTCTTCTTCTTAGTATACGAATAAAAGTATCTTTTTAAAAACTAGTTTTAATAAATTTATTTAACAGCTTAAGGCATCCCTGGAATCGAATTCCTTTATTTAAACCCTATATGTTACAAACTTATTTCGAAGCAATTGTCTTTCCCCTCAAAGTCATCCATTTATGGAACCATGATTAAAAGTTACAAAACCGTTTCCAGTCGACAGATTTAAAACAGGAATTGAATATAGCTTATTTAACTTTACAAAGTAAACAAAAAATTAGATATTGCTTATAGAAATTTATTTAAAAGAGGCAGGCAAATAAAAAAAATTGTGGACCATTATATTGAGTGGAAAAGAATTTTGAAACTTTTCCTTTAAAAGCATTGCCATTGAAACTTGCACAAACATTGTCTGAGAAGTTTTACAACCATCACGTCCAGCTTTTATTTTCTCTTTGCGTAAAATTATATGGCCCTAAAGAACAAATAAGATTCCGAACGCCGACTACATAAATCTTTGTGTTAGAGCATCATCAACCTGTGCACATCTTAGGATTGTGTTTTCACCAAGGTCTTCTCCTTGCAGTTAGTAGTGCAAAAGATGAATTAATTTAAGAAAAATATTTTTTTTTTACTGACGTACTGTCTCTTAGAACAACAGTTTTAACTTTCTTGCATAAAGAAATGCACAGAAACTATGGAATTAAATAACTGAATAGAATATCCTCTGTAGCTTACTCAGAATACCATGGCAAAAATTCAGTACGTTCAGCTGCAATAATGTAGAGCAGCAGTTCCCAATCTTTTTTGTTGTGCAGGCCATCTGTTTGTAAAAGAATATTTTGAGGCCTACTAACTAAGCATGCAAGTAAAAAAATGAAAACACATAGATTACAGTTATATATTATATGCACGTATATGTCAACAATTAGTAAAGCTTACTGTAAAAGTATTTTATTTTTTTATTTACTTACAACCCGCCCCGGCCTAGCCTACCCAAGAGGGTGTGAGGCCTTCCACAGGCCGGAGAGGAAATATAAAACAAAAGCAATGAACTACATTAAAAAAGAATTTACAAAGAACCCCAAGGGGTGAAGAGAACAATTTAAAAATCATCGTTTACAACAATGAACACAGAAGAAAGATAAAGAGCAGAAACACAAAACACAAAAAGATAAAGAGCAAATACACAAAACGCAAAGAGCAAAAACACAAGAAGCTAAACATTAAAAACACAAAAAGATTAAGAGCAAAAGCATAAAACGCAAAAACCCAAAGGGAAAAAACACAAAAAGCTTAACATTAAAAACACAAAAAGATTAAGAGCAAAAGCAACACAAAACGCAAAAACCCAAAAAGCTAAACATTAAAAACACAAAAACAAAATGATTAAGAGCAAAAGCACAAAACGCAAAAACCCAAAGGGCAAAAGCACAAAAAGATTAAGAGCAAAAGCACAAAAAGATTAAGAGCAAAAGCACAAAACGCAAAAACCCAAAGGGCAAAAACACAAAAAGCTTAACATTGAAAACACAAAACACTATAAAAGTATTAAAAATATATTATTTATAAAGCAGAAAAACAACTGATGTCTCTTGAGGCTTCCCTGACTTCGACTCTTGACTAGCGAGACCGCGACCCACTAATACGCCATCCGAAATCCACAAGTAGGCCGCGGTCCCAGTTGCGGATTTTGTCAGTATGAGGCCACAGGTGCCAAATTGCTTTGAGGCTACCTCCCCCTACGCAATGGCGCACACTTGCCATCAAATTAGTACTACTACGATATAGGTTGATTAGGTTTTGAGGCCCTCTACATTCTCAAGGCACGAGGCAAACGCCTATAACATCTGTGCGACACCTGTCTAAAACACCTGTTGGGACAGCTGATTTAGAGTAAATATATAGTTACAGTTAGCAGTGAAAAAAGGGAATTAATTTAAGAAAATTATATTTCGTTTTACTGACGTAATGTCTCTTAGCACATCATCTTTAACTTTCTTGCATAAAGAAATGCACAGAAACTGTGGAATTAATTAACTGGTTAAAATACCCTTAGTAGCGTACCCAGGATAGCATAGTAACAATTGAATACGCTCAGCTGCAATAATCTAGAATAAATATATAGTTACAATCTATAGAAGGATATTAGTTGTAAGTATGGGATGATCATATTTAAGAATTTGGTACAGAATATCTCACGATTGAGAGACTTCTAGATATATGGCTGGCAAAGTTTCCCCCAGAATCAATCTGAGGAATTCAATTTCCTGTAACCAGTTCTCGGAACATCTGGAACAATCCCCGATTCCCTGGCACACACTTAGTTCGTCACCAATCACATCTGGTCTTTTGACCGTCAGTGTCCACCTTCATATCTGGGCCGCATCTGGGAAAGACATTAACATATTTCTCCCACCTGAGGAGTTTGATGAACGAATACTTTACACCTTACAGAAAGAAATAATTTAGATTGAAAAATGATACTAAAATGCAGTCATAAAGTTAGTTTCTGGCTATTCTTCATAAGACGAAATGCTCGTAAACCAGAACATTATTTCCCAATAGGAAATCTTTTAAAGTGACTTAGTTCCTTACCGGGCATGGTAATTTTGGGAAATATTTAAAGAGGTTCCATTAACAGACTAGTGACGTGTGTGACTGTTTTGAAAGGGAAATTCATAACGTAGAGCATATTATTTAACGATGCCTGCAAGTCCAGGATTGAGGGAAAATTTTACAGCAAAAACTTGGCGTTTCAGAAAAGGACTGGCCCTGATTTCATTGATTAACACAAAGTCCTCTTTCTTATCTTTTGCAAAATTTGTTCACATTTGTAATTATAAAGGTTGTTGTTCCTATTGATTAGAAATATGTATGCGCAATTTGTACAACCGTTTTGCTCAATATAACTATAATGATGTTTCTTTTCTTCTTCTCTGATTATTATTTTTTATGTATCCTTCCCCTTTTTACTTTCTCGTATACGAAGTATACAAAGAGAAAGTATTGTAATCGTCAAAAAATTCGAACTCGAGATATTGACGTTTAGACCTCCCCGAGTCCGAACCAGTGGGAGTGGTCTCCCCTAAACTTTCTCGTATACTCCTAACACATCGAGAGAAAACTAGAATAATAAAAGACGTCAAATAAACTTCCGTCGCAAGTAAACCAAAGTTGGAACCACGCGTGGTTTGAAGGATCAAAACAAATTCGAATCCTCTGCTCATTCTTTTGCGCAACAGGACCTGGCGAGACTCCCTAAATGTTTGCTTCCTTACAAAATCACTCCAGAATTTGTTTTTGGCAAACTGCCAAGTTTCGGAGCGTCCCTTCCTTGCACAGGCATTGCCACTAGTAGGCATGCGCAGGGAGTTAGTTTCAAAACTGAACAAGTATGCGATTTTACAGACCAACAGACAGTCAACCCTTTGACGGATTTGGCCCAAAATTTTATACGGACCTACATTCATGACGATAAAACTGTGTATAAAATTTTATCCATCTGGCTTTTCAAGTTTTTGAGTTATAGCGTTCGCATGACCCCGAACATACAGACAGACAGACTTCCCGTAGACGGATTTTGTCCAAAATTTGATAGAAACCTACAAATTATGTTTAAAGACCACATACCAAATTTCATCCCCGTAGCTCTAATAGTTTTCGAGTTATCGTGTTCACAGACACACACACAGACACACATACAGACACACACACAGACAGACATAATTCCAAAATTGTGTTTTTCGGAATCAGGGAGGTCTAAAACGTGGAGATTCGTCAAAATCTCGAGATCGAATTTTTTGACGATTACAATACTTTCTCTTTGTATACTTCGTATACGAGAAAGTAAAAACACAATTTAGGAATTATGTCTGTGTGTCTGTGAACACGATTAGTCGAAAACTATTAGAGCTACGAAGATGAAATTTGGTAAGTGGTCTTTAAACATAATTTGTAGGTATCTATCAAATTTTGGACAAAATCCGTCTACGGGAAGTCTGTCTGTCTGTCTGTCCGCGATCATGCGAACACTATAACTCAAAAACTTGAATAGCTAGATGAATAAAATTTGGTACACAGTTTTATCATCATGAATGTAGGTCCGTATCAAATTTTGGGCCAAATCAGTCAAAAGGTTGACTGTCTGTCGGTCTGTATAAGCGCATCTCCAACGAGTCCGCTATCTCCACGCGCATGCGTATTGAACGCAATCTTCTGTGAACGAAATTTATTGACTCCTGCTTGGCGCTTTTTTTCATCCGATTCTCCATGCGCATGCGTACTTGGTAGCAATCTGTGCACGCGGAAGGATTGTCCTTGAGCCAAGAAAGAGTAGAAATCGGTATTCATTTAATCGGAACGCATCTCTTCTAATAATATTTTTTACCTAAATAATTTCTAATAGTCATTGGATCCTGGGTTACAAAAAGTTCGAATTTTTTTTTATCGTCGCGGGGGAGGGGAAACAGCACCTTTTTCGACCAGTATACGAGAAAGTTTAGGGGAGACCACTCCCGCTGGTTTTGTATACATTTTTTCTTTCTTTTTTCTCCCCAGAAGGTATTTTGTACCTTTCACTTCTGTATAATTTTGATTTTTATTTCTTGATGGAGTTCAGTACGATTTTTACTTTCTCGTATACGAAGTATACAAAGAGAAAGTATTGTAATCGTCAAAAAATTCGAACTCGAGATTTTGACGAATCTCCACGTTTTAGACCTTTCTGAGTCCGAAAAACACAATTTTGGAATCATGTCTGTCTGTCTGTGAACACGATAACTCGAAAACTATTAAAGCTACGGGATGAAATTTGGTATGTGGTCTTTAAACATAATTTGTAGGTTTCTGTCAAAGTTTGGACAAAATCCGTCAGTGGGAAGTCTGTGTGTCTGTATGATCGCGGTCATGTGAACACTATAACTCAAAAACTTGAATAGCTAGATGGATAAAATTTGGTACACAGTTTTATCGTCATGAATGTTGGTCTGTATATAATTTTGGGCCAAATCCGTCAAAGGATTGTCTGTCTGTCGGTCTATATAATTTACTTTTGAAAAGAATCCTTTATCTCCACGCGCATGCGTACTGGAAGCAATCTTCTGTGCACGCGAAAGCTACGGAGCTAATTACGTCAGTTTGTCCTTGAGCCGGCAAAAGCGGAAAATCTGTACGCATCTCTTTGAATTTGATTCTTTACCTAGATGCTTTTGAATCACTATAATGGAAAACCTTCTGATAGTCATTGGATTCTGGGTAACAGTAGGTTCGAATTTTTTTAGCCACGAGGGGGAAGGTTAAACGGCACCTTTTTGGGGAAGTATACGAGAAAGTTTAGGGGAGAACACTCCCGCTGGTTTTCGTATACATATTTTCTTTCTTTTTTTCTCCCCAGAAGGTATTTTATACCTTTCACTTCTGTATAACTTCGATTTTCATTTCTTGATGGAGTTCAGTGCGATTTTTTGTTTATTATTTTTACTTTGTATTATCTACTTCATTTCATTATTTGTTTGTTTTCTTCTTCTTTTAATTTTCTTCTTTACTTTTATTTTAATTTTTTGTGTAAAGAATTGTCTTTCAAAGACTGAATTGTTTTGTATATTGACTTCTGTAAGCCTTGTATTGTACATTTGTGGTGAACGTGGAGTATGTAGTGTTCAATAATAAATAAATAATAAGAATTAATGTAAGATGAATTAATCCGTTTATGGACGTCAAATGATAGCATATTTAAATTTTTATAACATTGTTTTGTGCGAAAGATCTTCAGATAAAACACTTAATCTCAAAGAAAATAAAAACACATAACAAATTAAACGTTGAAGGAAGTCTTGTCAATTTTTCTGCGTGTCTGTATGAAAAAAGTTGATGGCTTAAAGAATGGTGGCGAGGAAGTAAAATGTTATTCTTACAAACCTCCTAAAGCCAATTTTTTAGAAATTACAGTTCAATAAATCCCTTTACTCAGTTTAGTAATTTTCATTGCTCAAGGGATATATATTTTTTCGAAGTTGAGCAATATGTCCTTGGTCCTTAAATGTCCTGAGACAACAAGAAATCAAATTATGTATTTCTTTTTCACTCCTCCATTTATTTGAGAACTGAAAAAGTGTTACGTTCCTCCCATTGGAGTCTCAGGAAGGAATTTGATTCGCACGCCAAAACGCCACAAAAAACGTTGTACGGGAGATCCTCTATATCTCGGTAACTACATATGTTAAAAACATAAATAATGTCTTATTTTAGAGATAAAGGGTAACAACAGAAGTTACAAAAAAAAATTGAAAATCGGAATTCTAGTTCAGCGACCGAGTTGCAAAGTTGGCGGCTGTTTGAAAAAGACTGCCTCCTGTCATTTTTTTCAATTTCATCCCTCTAGTTGAAAGTCGTCAATATGATCTCCTTCATCTTCTGATTCACGAAAACCTATGCCTTGACTCTCTAATCCACAATGCTCACTGTTGCTAATTAAGTAATTGGGTTCACTGCCCACAAATTTTTCATTGGCAATCTCTTTTAAAAAGTCAGCCATTTCTTTTTCTGTAACATGTTTCCTAGTTATCCTACAAATACAAAATAACTTCCATCCCATACCGATTGTCAAACCTATTGGGATTATTCCTAGAAATGCTATTTTTCACAATTCTGATGGTATCATAAATCCTACTTCATGAATCTATCGTTTTGTCTAACAATTTTATAAAAAAAAAATCACTTGCATTATTTTAATTCAAAAGACCGATAATTTCCTGCTTTTTTTAGTAAAATATTCTTTGGAACATATAATCCCATTAAGTTTGAAAGGCTTAAAAGTATATTCTTTTCATTTTCCTAATCTCTTAGTTCGCCACGAATGTGAGAACAGCTACGGTTTAAAACGATTCTAAAGTAACACCTCACATTATCGTTGAAAATATTTATACTACTGCAGTGTCTTAGAGAGGATAAGTGGCTGGTTAATAATATAGGGATTTTCTTTTTTACCCCAGTGGTGAGCAGTATCTTAGCAAGCGTAAATGGCGCCCAGGGCATATTATTTTTACTCCTCTTCATCATATTTTGCTTTAGAAATGGCGAAAACGCGATCATCTTTTACTCCATGGCGCCTCAAAAAACTGGCTCCCGGAGTATTTATTTTACTGTTACTAGTACTCCAGGAGTACTACACTGTAAAAACTGTGGAGTAATGTCGCTCCAAATTTGATGTTGAAAAACCTTAAAAACAGTATGAACAAACACTTTTTTTCAAGTTAACACCAAATCAAGCGTTCATATACATTTTAAGTGGTGTAGTTTCCATCAAACACCAGTACTGGAGAATCCTTACACCATGCTCACACGCACCCGACACCATTCGTGAATTATTTTCACCTGTGGAAACACCAATTTTGGCGTACGTTTGGAAACTCTCCGATGGCAACGGTAGATTATTTATAAACAGCCTGATTTGCTTCGCCGTTCCTTTGGTTGTTATAAGAGGTATGCATAGTTTTTGTTGTGTAATAAAGATAATTAAGTTTTTATAAGATAAATATAACTTTATTTATATGTATGTCATTTGTATTCAATAATTTTATTACATTTAATTTGTATATTAAACCACATGCTATGCTTCGGAAATTTTCTTTACTAAGCCTAATTCGAATTCGTCCTCATTAATATTCTCCGTAAGTTTGAATTACGAAACAATTTTATTTTTTGAATCAGTGTATGCATCCTTAATTATTTGTTGTTATTCTAAATTTTATCGCAAAAATTTCGTTTTGAAATGGAATAATGTAACAATATTCTGAACTTCTGATGAAATACATTCAGAAAACGCATAAGTTCATTCGCTTTTTATTGGTGAAGAAATAACAGCCTTGGTTAACAATATAATCCTTGAAATTTTAACTTGTAGATCAATATTGCAGTTGCCTCAATGCCTGTTTTAAATAAAACGTTATTAAGTAAAGCAAATTCTGTATTCCTGTGGAATTGTTCTGTAAAATATGTAATTCTCCAACAGAACAATAAAGTTATCTCCAATGACTTTTTTTATTTTGTTTCAAGTGGAAAAAGCAAATTAATATCAATTCTAATGACAAGAGTCTCAATAATCCTGAAGCTTAAATCAGAAAAAATCGAATTTATTAAATTTACATTACGAAAAAAAGATAAACCTAAGAAATGCACGAATGTGAAAACAGAAAAAATATTAATTTGGTACAATTCTTAACATGCATTATTTCAGAACATTTTTGTTGCAACCCTTTTTTTTCTCATCTTTTTTCAAACTTTTTATTGAAGTTCAAATTTTTATCTTTTTACTCATTAAAGATACAGTTAAAAATTGTATATATTTGAAAGCACTAAAAAATTTTAGCCTATTTTGATATTTCATTCATTAATATTCGATATTTTTTTTTTATGGATGTAAATATTTTGCATATTTTTTTCCACTTGAAACAAGCAGACGATAATAAGACAGCTGATTTTATTTTATTCTTATTTGTTTACTGTTTTAATATAATTCGCACAGTCTTTGAGTTACAACGGAATAGTGTGTTCTTGTGTCAGAATATTTATTTTCAGTCCTGTGATTCAAAGTTTTATTTGGATTATTTTAAATAATTTTTTAATGATTTCAGTTTAGAACTTCTCGGAGCTACTGAATCTTAAGGATTGATTTTTTTTTTTTTTAAGATTTAGTGTTACTTAGATTTAGTGTTACTGAACTCCAAAAATGGTGGCAACTACTTCACACCAAAAGTAGTGTAAAGGAACTTTCCTGGTGTTTGATTACACCAAGTATTATCTTTGGTGTTTCACTACACCAATAGCAATTGTTGGTGTTTTACTGCACCACTTTTGGTGTAAAGTAGTTGCCACCATTTTTAGTGTTGTGTTACACTAATTTTTTTTACAGTGTAGTTATCAGTGGCTTAGCAAGCGTACATAGCGCCCAGGACATATTATTTTTACGCCCCTTCATCATATTTTGCTTTAGAAATGGCGAAAACTTTAGAATGGCGAATGTTTTACTCCATGGCGCCTCAAAAAACTGGCTCCCGGAGTATCTACACTGTAAAAAATTTTGGTGTGACACAACACCAAAAATGGTGGCAACTACTTTACACCAAAAGTGGTGCAGTAAAACACCAACCATTATTTTTGGTGTAGTGAAACACCAAAGATAATTTTTGGTGTAATCAAACACCAGGGATAATTCTTGGTGT
>BGPR01026630.1:0-17033 GCA_013235015.1 Araneus ventricosus | reverse complement strand
TCGGTGTGAGAGGGTTAAACCCAGTAGGGTGACCTGGGTCGGTGTGAAAGGGTTAAACCCAGTAGGGTGACCTGGGTCGGGGTGGGTTGTGTTGCACCACGCCGGTGAGGGGACGTTTGATTCCCTACTTATGATTCAGCATGTATCGGGCCCACATACAATGTCGGATCTTCAGTGGAATTGGGTTTTGAATTTGGAACCTTCCGACTCAAAAGTCGAGACCTTACAACTAGGCCACCGAGGCCCAGAATTACTATTTTTAATGCTGTTAATAATTAAATATTCTTATTAATGCGTAGTATAGAAGTTTACTTAAGAAGTTTACTTGAGTTGTAAAGGAAAAGTGTTTCATTCAATAAATAAAACATAAGCTATACTATGATATTTTCTTTTCCTTGTAAACGTGTGTGGGCTAGACCGAAAAGGCAAAATATGAGCAGTACTATCACAAAATATACTATTCTTCCACTTTTCTTGCTAAAATAAAAAATAGGAGCCTCAACTCACTCTCTCAAAATAAAAATCGCATGATTTAGTATTTCCTTAACGTGACCTGGTTAAATTTTAAAAAATGACAGAAAATACAAACAACATTTCCACAATACGTTTTTGTTACAAAATGTTGGAAAAAGTAACCACACCAAACAATACTTTCAACATAAAACCTCAGAATAATTTTTCTTAGAAAATCGAAAGATGAAAAAAGATCTTACTATTCGCCAGTACAATTAGGAAGCATACATCAATACCCTTTCTAAAAAGAAACAAACACAAAAGGAAAAAGAATGAGAGCATCTTTTCAATGCATTTCAGAATAAAAAATAAATAATAACAAAACATACGCTTTTGGAACAAAGCATTCCGTATACTTTCCCTTCGCTTTTAGAGAGGCAACCTTAAAAGATTTCTCCATTTGGATCAACACGTTGGCTCTGAGCCAATGCCATTTGGATTTTCTTCTGGCTGTCTTCTATTGCTTATGGTGAAAAAACGGCCTTTTTCGGGAATGATACTTGTTCCAGAACGATCAAAGAGCCATCACGAGTCAAAAGTGTGCCCAATAGTAAGGATTGAATAAATATTTGAAATGTCCTTTATGTTTTTCGGATAAGGCCGACGTGCTACAGGAGGTTGGGACTAGATTTTAATATTATCCCAATACAGGTGGTTCGTAAAGTGGATATTTAAGGGACAAAATATCGAAGTTTTTTTTACGTTTCCACTTTACATACGATAACCGCGTTTTTTACGAAGGTTTGCTATTTTTCTGAAACAATTTTTTTTTCGTTTTTACACTCCCTTTTTAATCTTGTTGAATGTAAATATTGAGGGAGAAAGCAGAAGAGGTAGTTTTTTTATGTAATAAGATGAACATCCCCTTTTTGGAGATTCACAGAACTACACGGATATAGAGGATGTCCACAAATTGTTGTCGGGATTACTGTCATGCCTCATAAATTTTGATTAAAGAGCACGAAGATAAATATTATTATATATTCTTAAATTACAACTCAAAGTTTTTTTAATACCACTAACAAATTTAAGTAATTTCCTCATGATTTCCTCAAATTTAAGTAAATTTCCTCAAATTTAAGTAAATTTCCTCATGATTTCCTCAAATTTAAGTAATTTGCTCGTGATTTCCTCAAATTTAAGTAATTTCCTCAAATTTAAGTAATGTCCTCATGATTTCCTCAAATTTAAGTAATTGCCTCTTTTGTGTCCTTAATCCATCGACCACTTGGTTGGAAATTTACCAGGAAATTAACTTTTTTGGAAATTAATTAAAATAAATCACTGAAAATCAATTTTTATTGCCTGGTACCTTTCACCCAATTTGTGAAATTACAAGAATGGTACTTGATCAAGCACTCATATTCTCCAAGCTCACTAACTTAAGGAAATCTAACCCACGACAGAAGTATTAAAGTGCACTAGACACACTTACTATGTGGACCTTCGTCGTATAGTGTCTCGAACTTTGAAACCTTTACTTTCGAAACCAAACCACATTATTTATACAGTAGCCAAACCAGGGCTCCGTATATGCTATGTGAGAAATTCAAAAATGTAATTTTTGTATAATTAACTTTTTCAAGAGCACATTCAATTTATTTTTCTTCGTGAGAGCGAAATTAATTTGTGTTGCATCCATAAGAAAAGAAATCTTAAATTTGTGCTGACATCTTTTGTCTTTATTTGAATTAGGAAATATATTTTTACCAACAGACCACTGCTCGTAGAATTATTCTGAAAGGGTTGGTTTAGAATGTAACCTCAAAGGAGTTAAAAGAAAGTTAAATTTTGGACATATATTGGATAAATTACATGAAGGAGTTTCCATAATAAAACTTGCCCAAGGTCTAAATTTGATTGGATGATGATGGATAATTTTATTTTGCAGGGTGACAATTATTGAGCTATATGAAATGAAAAATAAAATTTTCAAAAACTACCGAGTCCAAAAATTTTATTCAAATTTTAAAAGTAACTACAGATATTCGTATTTAGTTTACGACATGTTCGATATGCTTGCCATCTATGGCTATGACGTGGCGCAGACGAAGAGCAAAATTCTGCAAAAATCGCTGAAGTGTCGACACATCAACACCACCAGTTCTCTCGAACATTTCAATCACATTTTTGATTGTTATAACACTTGGACCGGTGGTCTTCAGCTTGTACACGGTCGCAGATTTCCTTTGAGCCGCAATCGGGCTGTTATTGCTCGAATAGTAAGTCTTGACGATCGATATACGACATTTTCAACGAAATATGAACAACAACAATAAGAGTGCGCATGCTAAAAAAAATCCCAACATGCCCTGCATTTAATCGCCAAGTGTTAACTTAATCTCGCCAACGGCTCAAAACTTATCAATTTTTTCCCCCATATAGCTCAATATTGGCACCCTGCAAATAAAAACTGACAGATGTGTACCACACATAAATAGTCATTCTATTTGTATCTTCAATAACTTTAATTCCGAAGCAAATACACATCGTAGCTGAGGAACGTAAAGAAAGTCATGGATTTCATTCTTTGGCTGTGCTCTTAAGCAGCATTATACAAAAATCGGAGGATCGACGTGTACATTAGTAATGAATCCTCGCTGAGGTCAAATTCTTCGCTAGTTTTCCGGTTCAGAACTCACAACAAAAATTCTTTTTTGTTGGGGAAGTTGTCTAAAATCATGGTGATTTGTTACCGAATTTGAGATTATTTGAACTCGAAGACTAGGGTGTATTGGTTCGTTTTTTTTTCTGTTACACTCTTGTTGTTGGCCTTGTTTTTTCGTATCATTTGTGATTATGTTGGATTTGCTTTGTATTGTATTCCATTTGTACCGAAATTATGTATTGTCTGAAAGTGAAGGATTTTTTTCTTTAATGTAACTGTTCCTCATGTTTTTGTTAATAGCTGAATTTTCGCCGTATTTAACTGAATATTGCTATCTTTTGTATTCAGTGGTATGCAATTTGGTACTGTCTATAGCTTGGACTGTTTTAAATTCCTTTACTGATTTATTTCCGGTCTATTGAGGGTCGGGAGTGAACTTTTCCCTGTCAGACATTTAATAACTCCATACCCAATGAGTGATTGGTTGTAAATATGCAAGTTAGCACAAATATCGGCCAGTTTCTCCTGAATGTTTCCAAGGAAGGAAACCTACTCCTCAATATAGGAGTTAAAATTTCGCCTCAGGTTCTCCTCCTCTACTAACAGATGATACAACATTTGCCCTTTATAATGACTCTTTAATTCTTAGAACTAACTAGATACAATCTAGGCCAAGTGGAATTGTATCTACAACCGAATAAAAAGGAAAAATAGTGACTAATGTTTCGGTGCAACCTCTGTGGGATTTAAATAAAAACTTCTAATTACAAGGAAGAACAATATGGATAAATAACACGCACTCAATATTTTAATTTTAAACACTAGCGTATTGATGCATTAACAAAAGTACTAAAGTATTAAAAAAAAATAGGAAAAGCGCAGTTCGGGTCCGCGACGTAGCTTTTTCGTGAAAACGTCGGGATAGAATCATAAAACAAGTGTTTCGTATTAATATGTAAGTTAATTATCAATATCTTTAATACAATATTTACACAGAATACTATAGTGGTTACCTATTAGATAAATCACAAGCTACCAAAGACCCTTGCTACATGCGATAAACTTGTGATTTATCTATTCTGTAACCATTATACTACTCTGTGTAAATATTGTATTAAAGAGATTGATAATTCAATTACATATTAATACTAAATACATATTTTATGATTTTATCCCGACATTTTCACGAAAATTCTACGGCGCGGACCCGAACTGCGCCTTTCTTGTGTTCTATTTAGAGTAGCTTTTGATGGCGCCATCTGTTGACAGTATATAGAACTACATTTCGCGTATGCGCAGTAAAACATTTACTACGAATGTACATATTTACCGTAATATTCAAATTTTAATACAATGTTTATTTTACGTATTGTCAAGTATGCTGTAAGTTTCGTACAATTCGAAAGAAAACTCTGCATTTTATAATCAATAAATATGCGGAGTTTTAAATTTTCAATTTAATACAAATTTTTACTTATATTCTGATAAATATTTTTATTGTTTCATTTTGGGTCCTAGTAATACTCCTCCAGCTCTTTAAAATGACACCAGAATCAACCTCCTAGCTAAACGCGTTTCCACGCTACACTTGTTTATAACCTTACATGATGCTAATACATAACAATCATGCGCATGCGCCTACACTGGTACGATGACGTCACAGGCAAAGCAAATACTATGCGGCAAACTCTTACAGACATGATCTATTCGCTGTGGGGTCAACCATTCTTTTCGCATTATTAGTCTCGTAGTTATTGACGAATCAAATCTGACGGTATTTTGTCACACAAGAAAGTTCGACCAACTATCACTGTAACGAGCGGAAAGACGTTTTCACGTGAAAATGGCATTTCTGATCGCAAACAATAATTTAGTTTCCTGATGGCTATTACAATTAATCATATTCATTAGCTTTTCAATCCAGATTTAGAATAAACTATTCAATACGAATCACTTTGCAGATGAAATTAAAATATACGAAGGTCAGTCAAGAAAATTAGTTGCACTGCTTCAGAAAACAAAACTGGATAGAAATTTTACAATAATGATATATGTGTACAGTTCCATAAACGAGCTATTTTCGATTTAATAACCTCTTTTAGCTAAACATTTGTCGAGGCGTGGTACACATTTTTCTCTGCTTCATGCCAAAAATTCCTGTCCAACCTCCAGCACCATTGTTGGGCTTTGTGATCTTCCATCGCCAGATGAGGCACCCATCGGACCATGAACTTTACGGAATTCAAGATGTTTGACAATAATCTAACGCATACTTTCATGCGAAATATCTAGTTCAGGTGCGATTTCGTCTTCTGAAACACGTCTGTTTGCAAGAACGCGTTCATTCACGCGGGCAACGTTCTCAGTATTGGTGAAGAAATTTTATCTTCTTCCCTCGCGGCAACATTGGTGATCGGTATGCCCGTCTCGAACATATTACACCACTTTGCGATAGCTTGAAGCGATATTGCATTTTCATAATTACTTCGTGACACTGCCGATGAATTTCAATGCATTTACACCTTTCTGAACACAAAAACGGATCTCTACACGCATTTCCAATTTAGACGCCACCTGCAGCTGTCTGGACTTCTTCACGTCTGATTAGCAAGCAAATTAAAACTGCCGCGTTCATGCCGTTAAGCCACGTGCTGCAGATAAATATCTGCAGTACGTGGCTTATCTATCTACAAAAACAAAATGTCCTTTTACCAAGAGTTTTGACGAAGATGTGCAACTAATTTCTAGAATAACCTACATGTAACTATCCTTGATATTCCAAAATTTCCAAATTATCAACTAATATTTAAAGATTTCTGATATTCTTCCTAGAAGACAAACTGTCATGAAGTATAAAAATATATCTGCCTTGCCTACAGAAGTACTGCTTTGTCTTACCTAATTCTAAAAAGTGCAAGAAAAGAGAAAATAATTCGTCAATTAACATTTAGACCATTATTTTCTTTTTTTATACAGAATCAGAATTAATTAATCAGCACTAATCAAGTTGCAGACATTCAGCTCAAATGTAGAAATTTCCAAGACAGTCTAAAATTCCAAATTATGGAATGATAACTATACAATCGTGCTATTTTTCTACGACAATGAAGTATCACCAAGTCTTCAAAATATATCGGCTTTGTCTAAAGAAGTCTGAAAAATTACTTACCCCAAAAAATTCAGAAAAAGACGGAAAAAAAAATTTAGCGAAGCTTCGTAAAGCAAGTCAAACATAACAGTAAAATAAAAGCAAATGAATACTGCACTCAGAGCTGAAATATTGTCACCCACTTTTTATTAAACTTCTTTCATTGCCAAGGCTTTACTGTAAGCTGGAATTTTTTTTATACCCCTAGACCATGAAAAATATCCCACACCAAACCGGTAATCCAAAATCGTACCAGTCACACGATCCAGGGTCATTTCCTCAACAGGATTTTTTTGCCTCTCTTCTTCAAAACTGAAACCATTTCCACCCAAACTAAAATGTATGAGACACATTCTCCATTCCTGCTATATATATATATATATATATATATGACGGTCATACTTTCATATATCCGGTAAAAAAGGCAAAAAAGAAGAAGAAACACACATAACCCTTGACACCGGCAATTTCAGTGTTCAGCCGCTTTGCATAAATCTATTCTTATTTCTTTCCTAGATTCCACTGGAAATGAAATAAATAAAATATACACTCGCTCTTCTTAAAACTGGGCGTTGAAAGCGGGGGAGGGGGGAGATGAGAGGGGGCAGAGGGGAAGGGGTGCTTATTTTTTATTGTGGTTGTCGGAAAATATACCGTTTATCATTTCTAGAGTTTGACGATTTTTTTTCTGTTTCTATCGCTCTGCTAAAAGCATCCAAGAGTTTGATCGTCCGTCTTAGAGTCCGCACTGAAATTTTTTCTCTCCAGTTTTTCCTCGTTTTTTACCCGCCTTTCGCCTCCCACTGAAGCTTTTTCCCTTTCTTATTTATATTTTTCCCCATTTTACTTCTTTTTTCCCCCTATGCTCTGACTTGGAGAGAAAGGATTAAATTCTGGAGCAAATCATCTATCTTTCATGAGTGTCTTCCTTTAGGGAATAAAGGGTTTTTGCTTTTATATATATAGTTTTCTTTATTTTCTGCTTATAGTCTTCTTTATTCTTTTTTTGCTGTAGTGTTTGTCTGGTACCATTTGCCACTGGATTAAGATGAAGTGTCCCCACAGCGTACGACAAAAAAGAATCTGCATTGTTGCACTTGCCTGCGTATGCGCGATTTCCAAGACGGCTGATAAAAGAAAGAGGCATTATTCTTAGAGAGGACTTCCTCGCAAAGCACAATGGTCCTTGATTTATTTGGACTTTTAGGCGAAGAATGCCTGCATGTATTTGTTGATCCAGCATGGCATCATGTTGTGAGTCAGGAAAAATCGTCGTCATTAAATCAACATGATAAATACACTCAAGAGTAAAGGAGTCAATCAAATAAATAAATTTCAGTATCTGAAAAGAACCAAAGGCGAAGATAAGTTGTAAGATAAGTAAGATAAGTAAGAAGAAAATACTTTTTTTGCAAGTAAATAAACTTTGAACAATATATTAAAGGAATTCTCTGAAATATGGAGAGTGTCCCAATAGCTAATTTCTGAATCGTTAGAGATAACCATATACTTCCAATTGGATAGATTCTCTAAATGACATAAAATATTATATTTTATATTGTTAAGTCAACAAATGTATTACTGAGTAAATAATGAAGCCAAATTGTTATATAGTCCCCGGTCTTATTAGTCATACTTAATAATATTGTTACAAAAGTCTTTCTGTGGGTATATGGTGTAAACAGTCCAACATGCAGGATAATGGAGAATGAAGGTTTATTAACAAATATGCAGGGAAACACGTGCCACAGGTACAGGAAACAATAGTTCTTGCACAGATTACCAATGTAAACAGACAACAATTCACAGGTAATAACAGTTCAGCCCTTCGATATTTGCAACACAAACAGTCATCAAATAACTAGTAACTGCAATAACTGCACTTTCAATAGCGCTCAGCTCACCAGCTTCCTCGCTCGCACTGCGGGCGAAACTCTAAAGTCGTTCCCAATGGATCAACACTACTACCGCTCGACGTGTAGCAGCTTTCTAGCTCGCACAGCGGATAGAACTCCAAAGACGTTCGCGCTCCAAGGCGATCCCAGTCCATCAACATTCCCCCATCATCCAAGCGCTCTCCTTATATAGTCTCCCTCGTCAGGCCGTGACGTCACATAGAATCATCTAGTACATTCAAGCGCATCTCCTCTCCTAATAGAGATAACGAGAAGATTCCAGCACCTTTGAGATCCCATATTTCGTTGCCAAATTTGTCACCAAGGTCAGGGGTCCACACGTGGCTGCTGCCCGTCACCCCATACTAACCCCTGTAAAACTCTTCCTAACCATAAGACTCACATTGCTGGGAAGCGACTTTCCATGTTTGTAACAATATATTCTTGACGCACTAAAATTTAAACAAGAAATTACACTTACTTCTCCAACTAAAACTAGCCGAGTTATGAAACTTTGAATATCACGATTTTAAAACTTTTCAATTGCCGTCTCGAGGAAGATCCATCAACCAACGTATGGCACTTCCTCGAAGTGGACGCTGATTTTTCTAAAATGATGAAATTCATAGCTTTAGATCTCGGATTGATTTTGGTCGTAGAAGTTTTTTTAAATGTTAATGAGTCAAAAATATTTTATATTATACAAGACTAATAAGACTGGGTGACAATATAAAAATTTAGACATGAAGCACATATATTCAGCAACTAGCTACGAGGCCCGGGGTTGCACGGGCTAATGTATCATTACATGGCGAAGAGAAGAAGTGAGGTCATGCGACACATTTGCCCAGCATTCTCTCATAAAATAAATAAGAAGATGTATTCAAGCATTTCATCCACGAAACAGCGTCGAAATCGGCTTATTTAAAAAAATTATACCGTTATTTTGTAAAAGAAAACTTCATACTGTGTCGTAGGGAAATGAATGATCTATCCGATTCCGGAATTATTTTTTGTCTGACTTTAGTGCGGAGGGAGGGACACATGCTCGACATTCTCTCCTAAATAAATAAGGAGAAAAGAGCGGTTCAATCATTCCGTCCGCGTAAACGCGTCGAAATCTACTTATTTTTAAAGAATCACAAAGAATTCCTATTCCGGAATTATTTTTTGTCTGATGGAAGGAATGAGGTAACTCAGAATTGATCGGAACCCATAGTGTTTCATATGCCCGCCTCCAGTTTATATACGCATGAAGCAAGATGCACTGCATACATGAAATCTCACAGTAGAACCTCTGGAAAACAATATTTTTAGTAAAAACCCTATTTGAGCGATTTAATTGTCCCTGTTTCTTTATATCGATTACCGAAACCCGCATAAAACGCTATCCACATTGACTTGTTGCATTGTTCAGGTTTTCATATCGCATTGTTGAAGTTTACAACAATGAAAGAGAAACATGCAATTGAATATTTGTTTAAACAATGAAATCGGTTTGAATTGCGCTGCAACAATGAAAAGCATTGTTGTAAATTAGTTTTTAATTAATATCTTTTTACTAATTAAATTTTCGGAATTTAGTGGGTCAAAATGGATTCCTTGGATTATTCCCCATCTTTTGGTACTTTCCGCGCGCTTCTCCGTTCGGCGGTTCGTGAGGAGATAACCGGACATAGATACATACGTTTGTTTACCTTCGGATTTAAATATATAAGATTCATTTATTGATTCAAACAATATAATTCTTTGCGTTCTTTGGTATATTTAGGAGGTTAGAGGGTCACTTTGTGTAGACACACGAAGAGATGTTCCGTAATTATATTTAACTAGAACATTTGTGCCCGTCCGAGACGGGATTTCATCTTGCCAACAATATCTCAGATCTGATGGTCACAGATTTATTAACGAAAGTTGCGGTAGAAAATCTCACGCACATTGGAAGAGTGCTTAAGAAATAAAAAAAGCATGATAAACGGAAGTGATGAAACAATATATATCAGATTGTCTCAGATTTATTAACGAAAGTTGCGGTAGAAAATCTCATACACATTGGAAGAGTGCTTAAGAAATAAAAAAAAGCATAAAAAACGGAACTGATGAATCAATTGACACTAACTTTCGTTTGGCAAAATATTTAAATATAGAATTCCAAAATCAAGTACGAAAAAGAAAGAATCTTTTAAACGACGACGAAAGTAAAGATCTCCGGGAAGTGGAAAAATAATTTAATTCTAGTGTAACTTCTGTTTCATATTAAAGGAGTTCCGCGTCGATGAATCAACATAAAATTAAAAAAAGAAAAGAAACTGCTAAACTCAGCTAAAAAAATCCTGTCATAATTCCTATTTGATATTAAATCATCACAGTATTTAAAAAGTATCCCGTGTGTAGTGTATGCTAATTTGTAGACAGACCGTCTGAATCTCTTTGGCAAGTAGCCAAATTCCTGAGCGTTACCGAAATTTGAGGGTGATTCTAATACATATTGACATTTGAGTGGTGGTCATGTTGTATATAATACAACTTTTAAAGCAAATCTATACTAGTCCATGAATCATGGACTTAGGAAAAATGGCAAAGTGTGGCATTTTGCTCTGGTTGAAGTGCTCTTGTAGAACTAAATCAGCCCCAAACTAGATATTGACTTTAGTTCCTGTGTTTTTGAGGATAGGTAGCTATCGTGAAGGACTTTCAGAGGAAATCGGTCCACTTTCATGTTTCCCTTGCAGGAAAAACCAGTAAAACCGCTACCGGCCAGAGATACCGCAGTAAATTTCTTTGCTAAAACGCAAATTGGTCGATCAGTTTTTAAATTATGTTGGATAAGAGAACACCCGGAGGCTAAAATGCATAACCTTCTTCCCGCGATTCATGTTCCTCAACCATACCATATCTTAGACTACTAGCGTGGACTACTTTTAATAGTAACTAGCTGCATGGCCCAGCGTTGCACGGGCTATCTCGAATAATGCGTCATTCCCTGGCGGAGAGAAGAAGTGAGGTCACATGACCAGCGTTGCTTGGGATCCATATTTTTTCATTTGCTCGCGTCCAGTTTATAAACGCTTGAAGCAAGATGCACTACATACATGAAATCTCAAAGTTAAATCTCACGGAAAAAACATTTTTAGTAAACACCCTATTTCAGCGATTTACTTCACCCTGTTTCTTCATAACAATTACCAAAACCCGCACAAAACGCCATCCACATTGCATTGCTGAAGGTTCCATATTGCATTGTTGGAGTTTTCAACAATGAAAGAGAAACATGCAATTAAATAATTGTTTAAACAACGAAATCGGTTTGAATTGCGCTGCAACAATGAAAAGTATTGTTGTAAATTAGTTTTTAATTAATATCTTTTCCACTAATTAAAATTTCGGAATTTAATTGGTCAAAATGGATTCATGAAATTATTCCCCATCTTTTTGTACTTTCAGCGCGCTTCTCCGTTCAGCGGTTCGTGAAAAGATAGCCGGACATAGATACATATGTTTACCTTCGGATTTTAATATATAAGATAGCCTTCATGATGCGTCAGTACAGTGGATTAACCCTTCAACGGGCCATTTTTTTCTAGTAGTGGTATAATAAAATAATTTTGGGATTGAGATTAATTTAAGAAAAGAAATTCATTTTAGGTTTTTGGATGGCATTAATTTTTGTTAATTATTTTTTAAAATTAATAATTAATTACCAAGTCAAGTCACTTCGTTGTGGTTTGAGATAAGAGACGGGAACATCTAGGTTCGTGTTTTATCGTCAAATTTGGCGAGAACTTCCGCCAACCTTAAAAATTGCATTTAAAAATTGATGAATTTGGTGGGAAGTATACTTCTAACGGCCTTAGAAAGTTTTAACATAAATAAAATAGACAAAACTCAGCCATTCATTCATCATCAGCATTACCTTTTCATTTATTCACTCGTGTGCACTTCGACTGCATTTTGTTCAGTTTTTCTAGCTTTGCGATGAATTTGTGATTTGAAATATATAACAACAAAAATGCTTTCATAAAACTTCCCAGAAAGAATTATAATGTGTATTTATGTATTATATAATACACATTATAATTCTTTGTGTATTATATAATACATTTATGTATTATATGAATTTGCAAAGTATTGTATTATTATGTATGTATATATATTATTTATTCTAAGATTGAAATATTGCATAATAAGTAGTCCTTCATACAATGGATTGGAATTTTTTAAATTTTGAGTTGTAAACGACAAGCAGTAAACGACCTCAGCTTAAAACCGTTCATCTTAAATCAATAAGATGATGGTTGGCTAGTGATTGCATTTGCATAAATGTATCCGTGCAGCGTTCTTAAATACACAGTCCAGTCACATTAATGTGGCCATCACCTACTTTCGATGTCAACGTGAAATAACCAATCACAGAAGGCAGGTGGCAGCACAATGCAGTGGAGTGTATATAAAGGATGTCCTATGGCATCGGAAAGCATTTCAATCGTTGGCGTAATGCAGAAACGTAGCGATTTATCCGACGTCCAAAAGGGCATGATTATTGGCTTTCGGGCCAAGGGTGGAAGCATTTCGGAAACGGCTAATTTTGTGAACTGTTCGCGTGCCGCCGTGGTAAAAGTATACCGTGCATGACAATATGACACTATCCAAAATCAGCGACGTGGCACATGTGGTGCACCACGGGCTATAGATGACAGAGGCGAACGAAGGCTACGGAGATGCGTTCGGGCGAATATTCGTGCAACTGTTGAGCAACTGACCGCCCAGATGAACCAAGGGGCTACCAAGAGTGTATCCTCAACAAAGGTTCAGCGAACGTTGCTGCGCATGGGCCTCCGCAGCAGACGCCTGGTTAATGCACCTATGCTGACTGCTGTTCATCGGCGACACAATGCGAGGTGTCATACAGCTCGCAGTGTATGTGCGTGGTTCGAAGAGCACCAGGATGAGTTTACCGTATTCCCCTGGCCAGCAAACTCACCGGATTTAAAGCCAATGGAGAATCTGTGGGACCACCTCGATCGGGTTGTTCGCGCCATGGATCCTCAACCGCGTAATCTAGCGCAGCTGGCCACGTCACTGGAGTCGGCATGGCTCAACATCCCAGTGAACACCTTCAGAAACCTAATTGACTCTCTTCCTGCACGTCTCGCAGCGGTCCGCTTTGCCAAAGGTGGTTATTCTGGCTTTTGACAGGTGGTCACATTAATGTGACTGGACTGTGTATATCTAGATGCGTGAAAGCAGCAAAAAAATTTGCTAACTTGTTCCCTCGGTAGAAGACAAAAATGATTTTACATTTCCGCATTCTGTGTATGCACACTTTCTAAGAACACTGATAAAGGAAAGAGACATTATTCTCAGCAGAGAGCTTATTTGTAGAGCGTACCAATCCTCGATTTATTTGGTCTTTTTGGGGGAAGAGGATGAAGAGAGAGAAAACAACTTGTATTTGTTGATCCAGCAAGGCATCATAATGTGTATCAAGAGAAATCGTCGTCATTATGGGAATTGACATTATTGGCAATTTAGACATGATGTCAAAGACACACCGTAACATCAGCATGTTTAACCCTATGTGTCCTATCCCGCCTCAAACCGCCAAATTCGACAGAAGCCGGACTCAGGCGGATTCGGGCGCCAGAGTGAACTTTACGGGAGAAAAGTGGCTCCTTTCTTTGTGTACAATTGATCGCCCAAACTTGGGTGTCGTCCTTCTGGAATTTCTGTAAAGAAAGGAAGGATTTCAGTCTGTTTTTCGTGAACGAAAATTTACTTCAGTTGTTGAGGTACTGGAATTCTCATTCTAGCCGGGTTCAGAGAGGTAATCATTTTGTCTAATAAGGAATAAAAGATCCGTGATTTTTTGCATACATTTTGAAAATAAATGTATGATGGAATCATGTATTTTTTGAAAGTTTGACTTCTAGCTTTGGACAAGAAAAAGAAGGCAATTCGAACCGGTAAAGTTGGACGGAGGAAGTAAATCTTGCTCAACTGGCTTTCTTTTGATTCTATGTTCTTGAATTTTGTAGCAATATTCTTTACTAAATAATGTTAGAGCATCATTACGTATATTCAATGGATATTTATTTACAACAATTACAATTAATATAATTTAACAAAAGAAATCAAAAATTAAAAAATTAATTAAGCTTTTGCATTAGACAGAATGGCGCAAATGCTGCAACTTCCAATAAAATACAAAATACAGATAATCGAATACAAAAAAAGAAAAAATACAAAAGAAACAGAAGAAGTAAACAATAACGATAACAATATACATTTTGGGCGCCAACGCAGCAGCATCCAGTGATTGCATCAACAATATTGTCCATAATTAACTAACGAATTATTATAGAATAAAAAAAACTAAAAATCATGCTTTAATAATTAAAACACATAAAAGAAAATAATTAGAATGGAAGAAATGGAAGAGAACTCGAATGGCGAATGTTTTCAAAGGCCACTCGCCATCGGAGTTCTAATATGGATAAATTTTCTGTCAAGGGAATGACTACATAGTCAAAAAGTATACTCTCTGTGGCCTGAATTTATCCATTAATTGAAATAGAGGAAATAATAGTTTTAGAAAAAGAAAATAAAGTCTTTTATAACAAATCCATTAGAGAGACTAAAGAAAGTAAACATTTACCGCTATCGTTTACTTCTTCTGTTTCTTCTGTATTTTTTCTTTTTTTGTTTTCGATTATCAATTTATTTACAAAATATATAAGAAATTCATATAAATTACAAGCAGTTGAAAGAGAGCATAATTCAAATTTGAAAAACTCAGGTCGTGCTAATGGCTAAAAATGCCAACCATAAATTAATTTTAAAAAAATTCCCTAAATCATTGTTATGACTTTCGGAACTCAAAATACATTGATGAAAAACTGGGTTCAATTTAAATTCTACAAATGAATCAAATACTTCTGCAATTTATTAAAAAATATATAATTAGAGTAAAACATTTTTACTAACGAGCTAGACTGTTTTATAATTGATTGAAAATACAAATAAATTTCAGGAAAATGCAGTACATGTCAAGTTTTACGGCACAAATTCTCACTCATTATGCCTAATCCATTTTCAACAGATTACGTAACTTCAGAAATGAATTCCATTATTATTTTTTATTTTTTTGGCGAAGCATTGCCAGTCGCCAATTCCAGCCAAAGAGAAATATTAATCTTCACTTCAGCGACAACAGCAAATTATTATCTGTACGTTAAACAGTTTGTTATCAGGAGATAATTTCCTGTCAACCGGAGTTGAAAGTTTTTAAGCCATTAATAATGAGCCTCTGACTGCATTTGCTTCTTCCTTCGTGTCATTTGTTTGTAATGTTTTCCCCCGTCATCAGAACGTTGTGTCACCACTGAGCTGTGCTAATCAGTGGCTGTCGCCGTAGAGCAGGCATGAACTAATTGGACATCTCCTTGAAGAATTCTGAGGAAGATCGATTGATATGAAAGCACTAATTTTCATGACTGCTATAATAGCTGCTTTAAAAGAGGTTTTAGTCAGTGTTAATGGTCTATAGTAAGCAAAATAATGCTAAAATTTAGCATCATTGGATCCTCTGTATTCTTAATATGAAACTAACTATAAGGCCCACTGCTTTTCATGCTTTTGTTTAGTTTCTTTTGCATTCACAAAGACTGGCTTTTTGAACGATTTTTCCCTCACTATCTGATCTGCTAGAATTCTAAAATATTGTACAGTTGTGTATTCCCAATGAAATTGCATACTTTCTGAACTTATCAAGAAATTGAACTCTTTTATTTAAATGTTTTTGTTTCTTAAGCATGTTAAATAGTTTATATTGGAAGGCAATTTATTATCAACCAGATTTGAAAGTTTTTAAGCCAGTAATAATGAGCCTCTGACTGCATTTGTTTCTTCCGTCATGTCATTTGTTTGTAATGATTTCCCCTGTCATCAAAACGTTGTGTTATCACTGATCTGTACCAATCAGTGGTTATCGCCGTAGAGCAAGCCTGAACTAATTGGGCGCATCCTTTAAGAATTCTGAGGAAGATCGATTGATATGAAAGCACCAATTTTCATAACTGCAATGATAGCTGCTTTAAAAGAGGTTTTAGTCAGGGTCAATGGTCTATATTAAGCAAAATACTACTAAAATTTAGCATCATTGAATGCTATATATTCTTAAAATAAACTAACGAAATACGTATCTGGATACGTATTTGAAATTTTTTTTATTTCAGCAGATTGCAAAATTTATATATTTTTCATTAATAATTACATTTATTTTGTCTTTAAATATACTGATTAAACAGCTGCTACTGGATTTTTGCAAATCTGAGTAGTGTTGTGAATCTCGGGATTCGTTCAGTTTGAATGCATGAATCGTTACTTTCTTTATAAAAATTAAACTTATTTTCATTTTCCAACAGAATTATTCTGAAATCTTATTTTTTGCCGGCGTGTTCACAATAATCGTCTTCAGAACAACAACAGTTTGAGAAAAAAACAAAAAAAAAAAAAAACTCAACTACAGAAACAAAGAAGTTTCCACAGTCGAAGGCATTAAAAATCAAATACCAAATAACAAGAGTTTCCGGCAGCAAAAGCTACTTTTTCCAGAGCAACGTGCGTCTCGCACAAACAATCATGGAAAGATCTACATGGTAGGGTCTTAGAACCTGCCATGTAGATCTTTCCAAGCATCTTGATGCTTGATCTTCCGCCACTGAAACAAAAATTAAAATCATAGTCCGCATCATGAACACTCCCCAGGTCTTGCGTGCGAAGCAAAAATCTCGGACCTTCTAGAAAACCATTATCAGCAAGTCGTAGCCAAACATTAGGTTATTAAAGCATCCAAACATAAAATAAAGTA
>BGPR01026629.1:0-21374 GCA_013235015.1 Araneus ventricosus | reverse complement strand
AATTAAGAAGATTTCTAGTTTGAAATGTTTTTGTAAAGTATCTAGAAATTACTGAGAAATGAAACATTGTTGGAAAGCAGAGGTTCATTCTCGTATTAAAAGAATTCATTTAAAAGAAAGAACATGAATTCATCATCTTTTGAAGAGTTAAGAAATGTAAAGACATAGCAGAGTATTCAAAGGATTTCTCAGACAGATGTCCCTTCAATACACTTTTCAGAATTTGGTATCGATTTTTATGGTACTTTGAGGACGAATCTTGCAATCTTATGCGGAACAATATAAACTTCCTTAATATCTGACAGAATACATTGAACTTCAATTAAATATTACTTTAACGATAGTAAATGATCCATAAGTTTTTTTAAGAAAACGCTCAACGCTCAGTATTGGAATGATATAAAAGCAAATCACGGCTAAATGATAAAAAGTGACACAAAAGTCGTCTCTCCGCTTTTTAAAATTATACACCACACAAATGTCGGGTTTGGATTTTTATGGTACTTTGAAGACGAATTTACATTTTTATGCATTTAAATACATAATTTTTATGCGGAACAGATGAATACCTGAAATGGAAAAAAAAATCGGATAATGACGGCAAAATATATTACTTTAGCTTTTCTTGTTGAAAATTACAGCTTTTGTAGCGATTACAAGAATTAAATATAGATAAAGGCTACTCGAACAGGAAGCGTGTAGAAAATTAGTAACGTTATTAACGGTAAATACGTTTGTTTACATGTTTTAGTTTATTTTGAATCTATGGAATGCTAAAAAATAATTTAAATATAAATTCTCATTACATAGAATATGCAGGGCGTCTCTCTAATCATGGTACTATATTTAACACATTCACCGCCACTGAGGCGCTGGCGTGCCAGAACCTATAACCTACCTACCTAGAATCTGTCCGAACCACTAGAACCTTATCTAGTATTATACAGTAGAGAAAGATGGCCCCCTCTCTACTGTAGTTGAGAGGCCGCGGTGGCCTAGTGGTAAGGTCTCGACCTCGGGACCGGAGGGTCGCAGGTTCGAAACCCGATTCAACTGAAGATCCGCCGTGTATGGGGCCTGTTGCACGCTAAATCATACGTAGTGACCAAACGTCCTCCCGTTGGTGTGGCGCGGAAGTTTGGAGAGGAGGTGCCAGCTCAGGTGTCGTCCTCGTCATCTGACCGCGGTTCAAAATTACGAGGTCCGTCCCTAAATAGCCCTCGCGTTGCTTCAAAACGGGACGTTAATATAACCTAACCTAACCTCTACTCTAGTTAAGAGATGGCAGAGAAGGAGTCATCTAATTAGATGACGCCTTCTCTACCGTAGTTATGAGACGGCAGAGAAAGGGTCCTCTAATTAGACAGATGGTTCGAATCTCAGGCTTGAATAGGGGCAGCGAATGTGTTAATATCCAAACCGTTAGAGATTGGAAAATAGAAAATGGAAATAATTGGAAAAATATTTCAAGTTGAAAAAATGCTCTAAATAACGGTAAGAATTTTATTTTATACTAGATGTAACCCGCGACTTCGTGCGCGAAGAATTTGAAGTATTAAATTTTTTAAATTCACGAATGCAAATGTTTCGTTACATGTTGAAAGGAAAAATTAAAAGTTTTGGCGGTTGATAATACATTATTGGACGACTAACAAGAGTGTTTTCTGTTATAGTTAGGTAATTTATGTATCTATGCTAACACACTTTTGTATACTACGTTTTTTTTTCTTTTACGTTTTTTGCACGGATGTAGAGGTTTTGTGGTCAGGACACACGTGAACACGCCACATATGTTCCCTATGGGAAAAATATGGTTTTCCAAATGTACGCCTGCCCCTTTGAGTGTCTGGCAAAGAGCCTACCTTTTGAAATTGGATGGCAAATCTTTCGGTATTATCGGAATGCGTGGAATTAAAACACTCTCTCGTTTTTAAACACTCTCACGACGTTTGGACCTAGGTGTGCAATTTGTAACCGTGCGCAGTCTCGGTACATCGAGGTTACGTATCAATAGTACTAGCACACCGACTTTTAATATCAGCTTGTCGTAAGGTGCCCCTGACAATTCTAAGGAGTTCAAGAACTCTACAGGATATGATGTTACTTGTAACATATATTTTTTTTATTTATCTGACTTAAACTTTCATTAATCAGTGCCAAAATTACTAATTCAACAACCATTCTCTATTCTTCATATATTCTCCGTTACTGTAAATTACATCATTCTGCTCAATGGTATCATCAGGCCCTTATAATCTGTGTACCATCCATCATGCTATCTGGCATCCACTTCTACCATTTAAAAGAATACATAAAACAAAATACTATATAGTCGCATATTTTCCTTTAGTTATAATAAACTTTAGTTTCTAAATTTTAATCTAAAAACTCTTGCAGCTATATTATATCTATCAATATATTTCTGTCCCGGTGTCAATTTATCGACAGCTTCTTGAATAAAATCTGATATGGAAAAGTATAAATCACTAAAAATAAACAGACTGCGAACTCGAAAATTGAAAATCAAGCGTCGAATTGAGTAATTACATTTATTATTCCATTAATAAAATATTTGTTTATTTTCTCTGAAAGATCACATAATCGCGGCTTTCTTTATGATCATGTGATGTTTGACATTCAAAATAAGTTATTCCACGTGTAGTTTGGCCGTGAAAGCGTAACAAACAGACAGACACACTTTCTCATTTAATATATTATTAAGGATTTATTATTTCTTTGGAAACGCAGGTAAAAATGACAGGCGATATGAAGTGCAGTGATTTTTTAATCTAATTAAATAAGCTTTAGAATTCTTTAAGAACCAATGAAAACATTGCCAAGCGATATTTGAAAAAAAAAATAAACAGAAAAAATAATGGCAAAGTAATTACACCGTTGAATAGCAATTTATCAGTATCAATTCTAGTATCATTAAATTTGATTTATTTTAAAATCGTCTGCGTGTCAACTTTTTAAAAATTTTTGAAAAATTAATACAAATTGAAGGAAAAATGCCACAGCTATAAAATTGATATCATTAAAAAGGTAAAATTTTGATCTTTAAGATGGTATAAAAATAATTTTCGGGGGATAATTTGCTCCGAACTTACAGCGGAAAAACGGTGTCGGTTACTTTTTAATTACTGACTGTTTAATTAACTTTAGTGCTTTAAAAAGTTGACAGTAATCTTACCCTAGTCTTAATTAATAAGTGTGCAAAGTTTGGTTGAAATCAATGCCGTGGTTTAGGAGGAGATGTGGAACATAGATACAAAAATACAAACCCACAATGACTTTTATTTATATTGAGATTGTTTGAGTCAATAAATATAATGCTGAGAAAATTACAAGATCTAAGTTTTTATATAGTCCCCGGTCCTATTAGGTATATATAGCAAAATATTCGTGACACACTAACATTTTAAGCGAAACTTCTCCACTACAAAAATGCTGAGTTAAAACTCACCGAGTTATCAAGCTCTCAATAACACTGTTTTAAACGATTTTAAACCATTTAAATGGAGATCTTGAGGAAGATCGGCCAATCTTCTCATGGCGCTTCTCCACGATCACAGCTGATTGGCCTAAAATAATGAAATTCCAAGCTTAATAACTCGGCTAATTCTGTTCAAGTTTATTTTACCAAATACAATTGATAGGACTTGTGACTGCATAAAAATTTAGACTTCTCAATTTCTTCAGAAGTACATTTATTGATTTAAACAACAGACAATATAATTCTTTAAGTCATTTCGAACATTTCTCTAAGTGGAAATATAGGCTGTCTCTAACAGTTCAGAAATTGTCTAGTGGGCCTCGATTAAAGGCTTGTATGATTTCTGCTCTCAATATTGAACTCTGTTTAATTAATTTAATTATTTTTAATGCATTTCTACATCATTCGGTTTATTAAATTGATCGAAATAATGCACAACATAGCTTTTACTACTATGTTAATATCAACTATTCCCTTTGGCTCTAAGGAGAAAAGGCGACGATTAGGCGTCTTCTGATACCAAATTGAATAAAAATAGGTCAAAGAGATTAATCTGTCGAATGATTTATAGTAAATATCGTAAATAAATGGTAATAGATAGATATTGCCTATCTAAAGGAAAGTTTCAGTAAAGAAAGGAGGAAAATAATTCATCTCTTCGTAGCTTGCATCACTATTTTTTTATCCTGCAAAATAAAACCTTCTAGCCGACGTCAATGAATTAAAAAAAATCATCTGCTACATCTTAAACACTATGTAGGACATAAAAATATCTACTATGTTTCATCTGAAGATTATCTTCTCCTTCAACTAATAGCAACGTGTTTTCTTCACGTAAGCAATCCTTTTCACTAAAAAAAGCTTCTATTTTAAATACTTTCGGAGTGAATCACGAGAAGCAAGATGACAAAAAATTTACTATTTTCAAAGAATTTATAAGAGGAATTTTCATTTCGATATATGTGGTTTGCAGTCCCTGGAAAATTCAATATTATTAGCAAGGCAATAGAACTGCTTTACGCGGTATTGTTTTCTTAGAAAATGAATACAAAGTTTAAAATGCTTGAATTAATTGTAAATTAACCGTCAGGACGAGAATCCAAACGTCATATCGACAGAGTAACATCCAAATATTATTTCCCTTTTCTCAGCTGTATGTCATTCTGCAGTTCTTTAGCATTTTTTTATGTTTTTTATGAAAATTAGCGTTATATTTATTTTCAAAACTGCTGAATACATTATTTCGTAATTTCATCATTTAAGGCATTCAGGATTTCATATTAATAAATGTTATTTTGTGTCACATTCAAGAGGAAAATAAATATGCAACAAGGTAACGTGACAAATTATTTATTTCTATTAAGATTGTCATTGGACGGGTATTTATCTTTTTCACTGGGATACACTTCAAATCAATAGGTTTTCTCTCTTTGTAATAACACTTCCATCTAGTTCACAAGGCCGCTATCAAGTAATAATAACAAAGACCTGATCAATCGTGTTCTTCCTGCATCTTGATTTTCATCACGACCACGATGCAGGAAGCCCAAAATTGTTCCACACATCTTTATTCTTCAACACGTCAGACAGCAATTTCGAGGAAAAACAAACATGCAATATGATGTTTAAGAAACTATCCGCAAAGAAGTAATGAGAGCAAAGATCTCATCAATCGTGTTAATCCTGCATCTTGATCACGATGAAGATCAAGATGCAGGAAGCCCGAAATTGTCCCTCATTTCTTTATTCTTCAACACGCCAGACAGCAATTTCGAGAAAAAACATCGATGCATTGCAATATTAAGAAACTATCCGCAAAGAAGTAATGAGAGCAAAGATCTGATCAATCGTGTTCATCCTGCATCTTGATTTTCATCGTGATCAAGATGCAGGAAGGCCGAAATTGTTTCTCACATCTTTATTCTTCAACACGTCAGATAGTAATTTCGAGAAAAAACATCGATGCATTACGATGCTTAAGAAAAACTCTTCATTTACTAGCTACCTTTCTGGCATGTGCCTATTCTCCAATGAGCCCTAGATATTGATTCCTTTGTCCTAAGGACAGTAGCATAGCGAGGGTAAGTGGCGCTCGTGTAGTAGTGTGATTTTTTCGACTCTCTGTAATCATCAGTAATTCAGTTTGTGTAAATTGAACACAGGATAAAGTATTTTTTGTTCCCCTCATCGTATTTGACTTGAAAAAGTGACATAAGCACTGTGACGTTTCATCACCAAGGGCAGTGGCGTAGCAAGAATAAGTGACATCAGTGGGTTAATAAGCTAGAATGGTGCCAGTGTATGGTTTTTTTTGCATCTTCATTATATTTTACTTTGAAAATGACGTAAACACATTAACGCTTTGACTCCATAGTCCTACTAAAACTGGCGCCAGGGGCATCTTTACCCCTTTGCCTCCCCCAGTCGCTACGGCACCACTTACAGATATAATTAAGGATGATGTTTCGCATCAGGGTTGCCATATTGGCCTTTTTAATGCGAAATTGTGGAAATTTGGCTTTTTTTCAAAGCCCTTGGCCTTAGGAATTTTTATTTGGTCTTAAATTCATTTTTGGCCTTTTTTGGATTTATTTTTGTTAATGACTTTTAGAACAATTTTTAATTACTTATTATATTGTTTTTTAATAAATGTTTGATATTACACATTTCAAATTATATATAATGAGCTGTGAAACGAAATAGCTCCTGGATAGAACAAGGATGTTTTAAATTTCATTCACTTAAATTTTTGTTTAATAATAAAACATTGAACATATGCCTATCAAGTGGGATTCGTTTTCATGCAGGATAGCTTTTTTTCTAATAGCAAATGAAGTTTTAATCAATTTGTCAAATTTGGCCTTATTTTTAAGAAGGTTTGACCTTATTTCGCTATTTTGATCTGGCAACCCTGTTTCGGATATTCAGTTCGAACCCATCAGGATTAGATTCGTAGACTTTACTCTTAAGTATAATGACAAAACATTTCCATTTGAAATTGTCTTTTAACCGTTGTGTCTAGACATTATTTAAAGAAGGAATCTTGTAAATAGATAATATCACACGTGGACTTTGAGAATGCACTTAATTTATCAAAATATTCAATGATTATCTCTTTGATAAAATGAGCAACGTCTAGACATAACAGAAAATACGAAACCTAACAGAATTTAATGAAAAGAATGTTGAGGCGTCATTCTTGTAATGAGTTTAGCAATGTCAAAACGCTTCAGAGATCTCAAAAAGTTTCTGTAATATTCTTTCAATAACGCATTTGTTTAATGGTTGTTTTGTATTTGCTATATTTGAAAGGCTTTGAATAAAATTTCCAAACTTTCGAAGACTTTAACAGTAGGCCTCCAATTTCAATTTGTCTTCATGGAATATATACTGTAAATGATAATGAATGATTCTTTTCAAGTTTATTTTGTTCCGGAAATGTCCGGATTTCATACTTTTTTGACACTAGGAACTTGATTCATCAATATTCTTTAGGTTCAATTAAATTTGTTTCTAGATTTGTATTGTGTCTAGACGTTGCTCTTCTAGACAATGCTTCAATGCTCTATTAAATAAAGTGCTTCCTTTTTGCACAAGAAACTACTATTTTTTTGCAGTTATGTTTCATCTGTAATATCCAAACACAATGACTAACAAACAACCATGCCATTATGATTTCATTTTTTCTGAAGAACATCACAATGATGTGGGAAGAATCTCCGATTAATACCAAGATTTAAGAATCCCCATGGTAATATCGTCCTCCGAAAACCGTCCTGATATATATATATATATATATATATATCTTAGGACTGCGCCGATTTTTGAAGCATCGGAAATTCCGATTTACCCGCGATGATGAGTACGATGTTTCCCGATGCATCGTAGACATCGATGTCCACACGCTCCGCGAAGAGCATTGTTCCCGATCGCACAGCGATGACCGCAATTATGCGGCATTTCTCCGATCATCACTGACTACCGTGGCGTATCTTTCTTCCATCGTGACTCATCAAGCAGACATACGCTGCTAAGTACGGATCGTTGTGCTGACACGATGAATCCCGATGTGATCGCGAATGAAAACGATGAAAATAACTCATTTCGAGAATTGAGGAAGCGAAGTGTTTTGTCTGTTGTAGAATCTCTCAGTCATCGAAACGTGCATTACTTCGTGTGGCCTCGTGCTTTCTTCTAATCGTGTAAATTCTCTGATGTTGTTTTAAGTACAAGGGTATAATTATCAATCCTGCCGTTCATCGTTTGTTTGGTTGAAGAGAAAATCGTATTAATTGTTTTTAATATACGATTTATTGTTGATAACTAGTCAAATTTATAGTATTTTTTGACACTTTATGTGTTAGGTAACTAAGGATTGAGTTTATTAAAAGCATATAAATGCCTTAATCAACCACTCAAAATTGTAAGAATGGAAAATTATGTGAAAGTAAGTGCGAAACATTGATGTATCGAAACATCGCGATGTATCGAAATATCGCGATGTTAAAGTGGCGATACATCGCGATGCTAAATCTTGAACATCGCCCAGTCCTAATATATATATATTCATTTTGTATTGATTTAAACCTTTTAAAAAAACTTCCATATCATTGATTTTAATTTAATATTTCTAAGTAGCGAAGTATCCTAACCGGGGACATGCAACTAAGACTGCAAATGCATCACCTAAAATTTTTTAACTAAATTCATTTTTAAATTATGTAGATCTCAATATTACCATTATTAAGGTCCTTTTATATGCTCAAACTTAAAAGAAATGCATCCGATTCCGTCAGGAAATGTCGTTTATAATTTTGGAGAGCTTGGCACTAGCTTTTTGTGGTTCCTGTTAAAAATTTTGAGATCCGTTTCAGATTAGCTCCTGTTGTTTCATCCAGATATTCATCTTTGAAATATTTTTTAACTGTTGCTTTCCTTTCTAAACTTTATTCTTGTTTTACTCGAGGGCGGATCCGGGAGGGAGGGAACACTTTGGGGGCTCAAGCCCCCTTCGGGTCTTAAATCAAAGACTGCCCAGAATGATATAAATGATTTTTTAAAACTTTTCTTATCTAACTTTTCAGTAATTAATTGCATAATAACAAGTCAGACACAAGTGGGTATTTACAAAGCCTCTCTCTTCTTCAAAGAATGTCGGACAATTGATGTATTTTTGTTTATTTAATTATTTCTTCGTTGTTCTTTCAGCTGGGCAGCTTGTAATAAATGAAGGGGCAAGAGGTATGTTGCAGGACTTTCGGGGGCAATCACTGATTGTTCCAAGCACTGCACACTAATGCACGTTTTTCATTGCCCGCTGAGTAAGGAGTATCATCTTAAAGAACCCGCACTGAATAATCGAATAGAGTGGTTCAATAATTTATTGAAAAATATGGAGTGCTTTTTTCGATTTCAAAAGATCTTCAGATTCTGTGGGGACATGTGCTGTGTGGGGACTTAATCAGTACTGAGTCTTTCGGTTTCTGGAAATTTTTATTACTTTTTTCAAATTGGTGTCATTCCAATGCTCGGTTAACTGTTCTAGAGTTTTCGACGGTTTTAGGAATTGTTTTGTTTTCTTATAAATTGTTATCGTGTGTCCATTGTAAAGTTTTTGTTATATCTCTTCTGTGCTTCTGTTCTTTTGTGTGACTTTTTTAATGCTTATTGTGTCTCGATTTTTGTTTGTAACTGTTTGGTGTTAAATGCCATTGATTTTGATTTGGTTATTTTGATTTTTTCTGTGTGTTTTTAATGTTCAGCTTTTTGCGTTTTTGCTCTTGGAGTTTTTGCTTTTTGTGTTTTTGCGTTTTGTGTTTTTGCTCTTAATCTTTTTGTGTTCTGTGTTTCTAATGTTAAGGTTTTTGTGTTTTTGCTCTTTGGGTTTTTGCGTCTTCTGTTTTTGCTCTTAATCTTTCTGTCTCTTGTGATATTTCTTCTTATCCTTTTTTTGGAGTTATTGTTTTAAACGATGATTTTTTAATTGTCCTTTCTGCTCACCCCTTTGGATTCTTCGTAAATTCTTTTTTAATGTAGTTCATTTCTTTTGTTTTATGTTTTCCCTCCGACCTGTGGAAGGCCTTACATCCTCTTGGATAGGCTGGGCCGGGGCAGCTTGTTAATAAGTAAATAAAAACAGCACTAATACGTAACTATGCCGAGATCGTTCTAAAAAGGCGATTGCTAGTGCAGTTTCCAGTGGGGAAAGTAAACTTTCTTCTATGAAAATAACTTGATATATTTTAAATTTGAATCTTCGGATAATTATATTGGATTATATAAAAGTTGTAAATATGTTAAATACACTTGCGAAGATTCAAGCTAGAAAGATAAAGTAAAACGGGAGTTACTTTGCATTTCTGGAGGTAACTTTGCAACAGTATAAAATTTTTGTTGAATAGTTAAATAGAGATCAACTGATTAGGGGTACGCGATTGAGATTTTTTCGCTTTTCTTGGCAACAATTACTAGTGTATTTCAATTCGTAAACGTATATAATAATCATTCAAGAGGTTACAAAAGAAAGTTGCTAATTTCTGTGCAAACAAATCGCTCACATGTGCAACCACTCGCATTGTTCATTCCAGCGATAAAAAATAACAATAGAATGCTATGTGAAGGGTAATTCAGTTGTGGGGACCTGGGTTTCTACAGAGGGAGCAACATTTCTACGGGTTAAGATCCCAAGAATCAGGATGGAGTGGGGGTGGAAACAGCAAATGGATGTGACAATACGCATTTTATGTTTATCCATCCTAGTACATATTATTCTCTAAATTGGTGAATTGTCTTCACTTTTCAGCATTTTATTTATGCAATAAAAATTAGTATAATTTTAACAAATTTATAATAAATATTACTTCATGTTTGATTGAAAGTCATAATTAAATATTTTTGAACTTATCGCAGATATTAAAAGGTTTGTTACATTTACTTAAATAACTGCAAAAATCTCTAATCTCCGTATAACGAAATTTTCTCTATAGCGAATTTTTGAACTGGAACCAAGCGATTTCGTTATAGGGAGATTCCACTGTAAATACTTATAATACTAAGCAGGTGTGTTAATATATAGATTTATTAATAACACACTCGGCAATAATTGTATAAAAGGATTTCTAAAACGCCATCCTGATTTTACTGAATACAAAGGCGTAAAAGTGTTGATTAAAATCAGGTATTTTTAAAGTGTATTTTTTGCAGATTTTCACCCAGTTTTTCAATAAATGTTTATAACATTACCCAAAGTGTGTTTTCTGTTGAAATATACCGATAGAAAAACTGTGCAAAGAATCCCCACCTTAGAGGTAACTTTACACCAAATGTTCGAAAAATTATAATTTATTATTAAATTACTTATGATCCAAATTTTATTCCCAAATGTTTCTCTAGTAATCACTCAACGAGGTAAAAATCAGAAAAACTTTTTCTTTTAGAGAAATAAATGTAAAGAATCTCGAATTTCTTTCTGAAGTCAAGAATTGGTGAGTTTTTCGGTATAAATTTGAGGAAAAACCCTCATAATTTAGTTTCTCTTAGAGAGCAACTGAAATTCAGTTTGCTGCAATTCCGTTGTCTTTCTGAACAGTAACGGCATTCAGCAGGAAATTTAAAATAAGCTGCCCTATATAACCTGGCTTCGAAATTATACTAAATACTAATATTTCCTTGAATATTCAAAGTATTTACTTTTTATTTTAATATGGTGCTCCACTGATTTATTGTCACGTATTCTGTTAGTATAATATAGTTGTAAACGCTAAATGATACAATCATAAAACATGCGAAAAAACTCGCAAGATTTCTTTTTAAAAATTATTTCATCTCTCCAAATATACTTGCTATTTTTACGAAAAATCATGTAAGAATTGCGCCCAACAAACAAAATCATTGATAAAAGTCACGAAACATTATCAGTTTTCTGCGCATTTTTTGAGCCCAAATGATTTTCATCTATATCTCTTCCTAGTTCTCCTAGAAGCCTTCGTGACCGAAACTTCACAGTAAAACGTGAGTTCCTAAGATTATGTCCCACAATTCTCCATGACTAATTTTTAAAAATTGCACCAGTGGTAGTTTTCTGCATTTTACCAATTATATTTAACTTTCGGACAGAAGTGTACAACTGACGATGTTAACATCAAAATGAAGTTACTATAATATGAGAAAAGGAAACAATTAGAGAAAATGTTCTTTCAATCAATGGCTGTGGAATATTTAAGACGAGTGATATTTATATCTATAGTTGGTAATTTTATTTTAGAACTTGAGCTCAGGTTTAACCCTAGATTTTATGGGATTTTACCACTTGAATGTCTTATGCCATCGAAAAATGCAATTCACAACGACAATTATATTCATGCAGCTTTGAAGTACAGCATGTTTCAAAAAGTCCGGAGTTTCAATTAAAATCAGGATTCAAAATATGGCGAACAAAATGGGAAAGTGTGGTTAGGTTGATAAATTTTGAAAGAAAAAGACAAGGAGATTGGCCACGACTAATTGGCAATTTCGTGAAGAGGACAAAACTTTTTGAGTAAAAAAATAAAATGAAACAATTTTAGTTGACTATATAGCATTTTTTCAAAAGTTAAAAATACGGAAAAAAGTTCCTCTACAGTATCCATAAAGGATTCCTAGATCCACCCATGTATATATTTAATAAATTAAATTTAGTTAATTAAAATCTCACCAATTTAAATGTAATCAAATAAATTTACTTAATAAAACTAAATTAGTTAAAATTTAATTAATAAAAAATTAATTAATTTGAAATTAATAATTATAATTCAATTAAGTAATTCTTAATTTTTAAATATTAAAAGCACGACAATAATTTCCCTGTAGCCCCTCTCATAACTTGAGAATCTTAAATCACACATGATTTTACTTGCATTTCGTGTTCTAACCTGTGAAAATTTTGTAGATGCACAGAGGTCGAATTATATTTAACTTCATTGGATTCAGTATTCCATTTGTTTGGTAGCTCATAGCCAATTTAACTCGAGTGTTCAAGCTCATACACACAAACAACAAATAATCAAGGTTTTAAAACCCGTCAATCTGAGTGATTCTTAACTTTGTTAGATCTTTATCTTTCATCATTACAAGTCAGGTGGCACTCTGTCAATTAGACAGTGAAAGAATCCACCTTCTTACTTTTCAAAATAACCATGGGACACTTTTCAAAAGATAAAGGCATTTCTTCTTCCAGTCAGAATGTCAAAACTTCTCGCCTCAACCCAACAAAAGGAACAATGGATTTATTCAAAGGTGTACAATGTCAATTTTGCTATGTCCCCTTCATGGGCTGCTATGTACTTTTCAAGAACTAATTATCCCTGCGACTTTTCCCTACTCACCTTGGAAACTCAGTTCTTGGTTTAAATCCATGCTGTCTGAAATATTCTTAAAGGAAAAGTCAATCAACTGATTCGTATCAATAATTGACAAACTACAAATTTTTAGATAATTATTTTTTTAATTTTTTTTTTTTTTTATTAAAAGAACTCCTTAGAAATATGAAGTTTTAAATTATAGCTATATTGTTCTACACAATGCATATAATTTCTCCTTATAATTATTTGTTTGATAGATGCCTTGTACTCGGGCAACTAAATGAACCACAAAATAAATATTTCTACTATCTAAATACGTTTCTTTAAACTATTTTTATTATTATATGTCTTTTCCTTAGAATCATGTATGCTGATAATGATCTGTGTTGTCATTTTAGATGAACTGAAAACTCATTTCGTTCTAAGATTTGTATATTCCTTAACAACATCAATCCATTTTATCTGGTTTTAGTTTTCTAAGACTCTTTAGTTTAATGTGGGGAAATTCTGACACTTTTCGGAAAAAATCTCAGATTTTCAGCACAGAATTAATTTTTTATTTATTGAAAACATTATTGATTAGCCAAAAACTGATTATATATTTTCTTTACGTACTTTCTTGGATAATTAATTTACTATCATTACATAGCTGCTTTAGATTAATTAAAATTTATCGATAGAATGATTGTCTCAATTTTTTTGTATTTTCCAAGTTAATGTTTTTATTATTAGAATGTATTTAAATAATAAGAAGATAGCACTGAAAAACTATGACCATTAATGTTGTACTTTAAAAAATGAATAATGACACAATTTTTGAGTTCAGAATTCACTAATTGAGTTGGCACCAAATTTTAGATTGGAGTGTTTTGAAGTTGTAAAATGCTGAAAATCATGATGTAGATCAAAATACCTAAGTAGCCTGGATAAAATAATTTTTCGATGTTGTATATTGCTAAAATATTCTCTATACTGCAAAATATTCTTTGGAAATTCCCTTTTCTACTAGATAACGTTCCAATTTAATAATGCTGAGACATTTTCTCAATTCTCAAAAGAATAAATAACCCTCAAAAGTTTTAGGAAACGAGTGAAGATAAGATTTAAATACTATGTTCGTTTTCTGAATATTTAAGATTTACATTTTCTAATCGTTAATTTTGAGTGTTATTCCATTATTGTTTTCGATGTTTTGACTAAAAGTTCTCCCAACAATAATACTTAACCGTTCCCTTTTTATAGAAAAACTATATGACTGGCAAATTTATCTCAATTCAATCTCAATTGCAATTATTTTTGAAATTGGTTGAGTGGAAAGATTGAGGAACCAATTGCCCTATACAGTCGCCTTCATCAACCCTGAATAGTACTACAAATTAATCGAGGTTAGCTTATGCCTCAAATACACACAGTTCGTGCTAGACAAGCAGAATTTAAGTTTTGACAATAATAAATTACAAACATGACGATTTTACTTTAAAGATAATAAGAATTGCCATCTGCAGATGTTGCTATTGAAAGGTCGATATTGAGTTGTTTTTGAGTTGGTGAGGAAGGAATTTGAGCAATTGCCGCTATGCAGTCGTGTTCATCAGCTAGATGAGTACTACAGAACTAATTGAGGTTAAGCGAATGCCATATCAAATAGTTTTTCCATTAGCTACTAAACAAGAGATTTAAGTTTGACAGACAAATAAATGCTAACCTATGACGATTTCACTTTCGAGTATAATAAAATTCCAACTGAATGTTGTTATGAGAAGATCGATATTAGAATTTTTTCAATAGCATGTCGTTGAATAAATTTCGATATATGACTTGATGATTTAGTTTGTAAGCTACTCGACTCTTTATTACATAAGTCCCAATATGAATGTCTTGAAATCAATTCAAGGAAAGAAGTTCTTTAGTCATATTGAAAAATTCTTGTTTTTTGTTCCCAAGACAGCTGTCATAACGACATGAAACTATCTTTAGCAAGTTTCATAGGAAAACTGAAGACCTCTGAGAAAAATGATTTTCTTCTTAGGGCTGTTTCATATTGATGAAAACATTTTGCGAAGAAAAAAGCGAATGATTAATATTGGAATCCAACCTAAACTTTAAAATAAAATACATAATTCTTCTTCTTTAGATAATGTTTAAGATGCAGTAGCTAAAGTTCAGCCTTCTCTCACATTAACATAGAGGAAATGTCTTTTTTCTACAGGAAAAAGAATAATGATACCAATGTGAATGGATGAGTTATTATTCCTTTAATTATTTGAGGTTTCATTGGTAGAAAAACTATCCATCATTTAGCTTATTTAGCTTAACTATAATCACTGGACAGATTCATCTCTTTGTCGTTTTCCTAATTTGGTATCAGAAAACGACATTAGTTACTAATTTTTTTCTAGTCAAAGGCAATAATTCATATTCCAAGGGAAAATTTGTCAGCGTATCATTTCTCCCTTTAAATAATCCTAGATATAAAAGTGACATTAAAAAATAACTGAATGGATTGAACAGAGATCAGTATTGATGAGAGGTAATAAATATTCTGGTAAATAAAGCTAACTAACTTGATATTCGCAACGAGAAATGTTGTGCTAACTTATCATTTCTCCCGTTTAAAATAATCTAAATATAAAGTGACATTGAAAGATAACTGAATAGTGAGAATTCGTGTATTGAAAAGCGTAATAGATATTCTGTAATAAGCACTAAAACTGGATGTAAAACATTTAAAGATGCTTGAATTTTCTTGCTTTCTACGAGATCTAGATGTGTATAAGCGCTTCACTGATAGGGACAATGGTACCTCACCAACTTTCAACTTGTGTTGTTATTGTACATGATACATGAATTCCTAAAAGGTTTGAATTTCACTAAGAGACATCAGTCATCAATTTATATATTTATATGATTTAATACTTTTGATTTGAATGCTAGTTTTATATATAAAAAAGAAAGTTATATTGTTTTTTATGAAGGAAGTAATAATACCACACTTTCATCAGAAATAATTTTGAAACCCTTTTGTTCCTTTATAATTTTTTTAACGTAACTTATTTATATTCATCAATATATCTAGTGCATACGGTGTCATGTAATTTATGTTGCAGTTAAATAAGTGAAGTTATTTTCTTCCTTTTTTTCTTTAAAGCCCACGCGGACCGGCCTACCCGAAAGAGTGTAGGCCTTTACCAGACTATAATGACAAAACCAAGAATAAAATAATAATATAAAAGTATAAAACAATAGGAAAGAATATCGATATGACATTGACACACAAAATTTACAAACTTAAGCTGCGAGATTAAACTTGAAAAGGAACAACAGAAGAATAAATAGTAACCTCATACTCTACAAGGAAAAAATAAAAATACACTGAATTGATTTTATTCACGTGGAACATAAAATTAATTGAATTTTGTTATTTTTTATCTGAGATCTGAACCAAAATTAAAAATTTCAAAACATTCAAAAGGAAGAGGCTCTCCAGTGTCCAGCCAAATGAGCAAAACACAAGCAAGATCACACAACACACCAGTAAAATAAGGAGGTAACAAAATTTTGTAAAATATCATTAAAATCCCACAAAAGCGTCAAAACAGAGCTTATTGGATTCTGTGCCCTTATAAAAATACAAAAATTACAATATAATTAGACAAATGAATGATTTTAAGTGTGCTGTATAGTGAAACGTCTAAAGTAATGAATAGAATTTTTTCCATTCACACCCAGAATGGAGTCAATATTTTATATTCCGCATGGAATAATAGGCATCAAATTACCAGAATTTGATCTTTTAATAAGTAAATGCTTTATCTTTGTTTTAATTCTCAACATTTCTTAAATTATGATTTGATATTAAAATGAACGGAAAATCATTGCTTAGTGGTTGAATCGATTAGATTTAAAGGGACTTCTGAAGCTCTACAAGAGAACTGATATTGATGTTAAAGGGCTCTTCTGAAAGACTTCTTCTACCATAACACAACTTTGATGCTGAAAGTGCTGAAACGTGACTATGTGTAGAAGCCCGTTTTCACACCTAAGATACATACCTTCATCAAGTGAAACGAAAATAAAAAATGTGTAATTTCCACCAAGAATGCAGAAGACCCATTTTAACATCAACGTTTTAGTTACAGATCACTTCAGAGCTACAGATTCCATAGCAATCAGTACAATTAAAACCAAAGAAATAACTGTCTTGTAATGCATTTCTTATCTCAAGAACGCCACTAATCAGAGCTGAAAGGATTCTTGCTTATCTGTCATACAATAGATTCACTGCATAGTATTTGATCCTCTTAAGCCACGGCGCCCCTCAAGAATGATAAATTATTTACCTTCATTCACTTGTGTCCCGTATCTACATGTCTTATAAATCAATTTGTCCTTGCCGAAAAACGCGCATTTGAGCACGTCTTCATGTAAGGACATTCTCAAAAGTTCTTCTTTTGAATAAATCGAATTATTATCTTCGACGATATATCCGATATCTTGTTGGGCAGGGAAAAAATGCATTCGTATACCCTGAAGGGATAAAAACTCACTTTTATTTCCTATAAGATTTCATAGTGCATCAGAATCGTAAAAAAGTTACATATTATTCACTAGTTTTGACTGTTTAATGTTCATCTCATAAATGATGTAGCTTTTAGTTGAAACAAATTTGTACATAGAATACAAACTAAAAAGCTTATTAATAAATCATTTAGCATATTTTTTCAGAGATTTTAACATTTCCCTTTTCCACAATGAATTTATTTTATATAAATTTTCTTTCTATCTTGATAATAGCTGACTAATATGTTTGGTAATCACTGTGGCTTTCCTTACATTATGTGTTTTACATAAAGATACCAATGCTAAGAGCTCATATAACCTGTGGTTATGAATGAAGTGCAAATTTGGAAAAGGTTTTCATTTCAAAGCAGCTTTAGAGAGATATTAAGATCTAGTAAGATATAAAAAATATTCACCAGCTTAATTAATTTCCTCACTTCTTTTATTCTTATTGTGGATGAGACCAATCACAATCACAGTTGATTGAAAGGCTATCATCACTGAAAAAACTAAATGCCATTTATAAATTCAGAAGTAAACTATTGTTTTGTTATTTTGTTCGCAGGTTCTTACATCAGACTGAAAATGACATTATAGTCCTCTACCTCTTTTCATTTTTTACCTCGCCTGATTAAATCGGATTTATGTAATTTCTTACTTATAAAAGTGTATCATTTAAGACTGTTCTGCTACATGATGATCTTTCGTCCATACTTCATTCACCCGCTAATATCGATGGTGTATAATGAAGTCTATGTTTTTTAGTTTCTTGTGGAAACATTTAGTACACATTTCTTCAAAGTGAATAATTTAGTTTAATAAAAATTTGCTGAGTTATAAAAGATAAAGATTTTTTTGTGGGATTTAATGCACAAAATACTTAAATTAAATTTATGACATGAACTTAGTTTTATCATTAAAGCATAATACCCAGAAGTGGAAGCAGTGGAAATAAAACCTGAAGGAGATATTCAATGATAATCGCTTTATTTCATTTACATTATAAAAATTACTAAAACCAGCATGTTAAAGCATTTATATATGATACCGGCGTTTTTCAGGCAGATGTCACTAAGTCCAAAACTGCAGTTTCGGGATGTGTTCATTTTAAACTAAATTATTTTTTAGTCGTGATGATAAACAGTAAAAATTATTTCACACATTTCTAGCTCCAACGGTTTATTTACTGATGTTTCGATAGAAGGTTTCTATCACGAAATAATAAATTAGAAGTTATATTTTACTTCAATAATCCGTCAAAAGGTTTTTGTTGACTTAGTGACTCCTGCCTTAAAGACGACGATATGGCAATCTTGCTTCCTCCTTTCACTCACCCTCTAATACTAACGTTCACTTATAAATATATATATTTTTGAATTTTCTTATGGAATAAATGAGTACATCTTCTCGACAGTATTGTTGTAGCATTGTAAAAGGGGTACTATTCAAGAATTTGCTTTTGAGGGTTTGTTTTACACAAAAGTGAATGAAATTCCCCTTGCAGGCGGATTCCTTCTTTGAACAATGAAATATATTGAGAGATTTATGACTTTCCATATCATGTGAAGGTATTCTCATAAACTCTGTAACGGAGAACCGGATGAAATGATGTTTACTGAAAAAATTAAAACTACAATTTATGGTATAACCTGGGATGGAAATTTTATCGTTGAGTTTGTGTGTGTGTGTTATCTTAAAAATATTATATTACATTTTTATGCATACTAACTTTATTTTTGATATATTCTTACATTTCAGAAACAATTATGAAACTATGACATCATATATCACTTATATTTTGGTTCAATATCTAGGAAATATCATAAACAATATGTACTTCAAATTTCAGTCCGATATTTTAAATTAAATTTAAGTTATCGTGTTTGAAAAATGAAAATTTTGAAAAAAAAATCACATTTTGAGGAAAACGAGTTTAAAGTATATGCTTTTAATTTACTTGGGAAAGAATGAAGAATTTTTCTTCAATACTCTCCAGTTTTGTAGACTAGTCCTTCTTTTAAGCCTGCTTAGTTCATTTTTAAAAATTTTCAGTGCTGGAAAATCTTTCTTGGTTGTTTTCTTGAACGTCATGGGTCATTATCGTTATCTACCATTCAGCCGCCGTCGACAAATTCGAATATTTTTTCAATCAATTAACTTTTGTATGCATGCTAGCTGATCTGGAGATATTTTTAGTGATTAATATTGGTTATAAGCAAATGTTATGTGCTTTTTGTACGTTTATTATCAAAATTAAATCATTAAGTGACATATAAAATCGATCGCTCGAGTTAAAGGTTTTCTTATTGGCATGGACAAACTTCTAACGGTAGGGTAAAGGATGATATGTTCACTTAAATTTCCATTACAGTTCATATTTACGAAATGCGTAACAAAATAGGTTTTATGTCGCTTCCACCCTTAACAAAAAAAAATGATTTTGATATAAAATATTTTCTGCTTCAGTTATAATACTGTGCAGAATATTATTTGTAAACATCGAATATCCTAAAGTTTATATAATAAAATGGAAAAAAGTTTTGAAATCTGCTTTTGATAAATGAATATGCTACATATTTTCATAAAATACTAGAGAACGGCTAGGGACTTCTCCGCGATATGGACTGAATTTTCTTAAGGAAGATAATAGAAAGAAACACTATTTCTATCTTACATTATCGGTTTGGTGTTCAAAAAATGTTTCTTAAGGTTCAGTTGAATTTCTGATTAAAATTTAAAACATAAAAAAAATTCGAATATTTACTTTAAAATTACAAAGATTAAAGCAGCACTTTCGCCGTTTTGAAAAGTTTCTTTTTACTTTTAATTTCCAAAGACTGTTACGAATTATGATTTAAATTTAAAAGGATAATTTCCCATAGTTTTCCACCAGTTAAGTCAAAAGTCTACCTGTTCCTTTGAGTTTAAATTCAGAACGTTAAATTCCAACAATGATGTCAGTCTAGCCACCGAACTATGGTTTTTTTATTACAGCACATTCTCCTACTCTGCTCTTAATATCAATGCTATCGAAATGACAATATTTTATTTCAGTTTAATAGAATTCACAAAATTTATTGACTGATTGCTTCTTATAATTCAAAATAAAAGAATTTTATATAAATGTTTTTATTTTTCTTATTCACTTCTGTATTGTGCAAGAACTTAAAAAAAATAAAGTCATGATTAATATCTCAAGTAGCAAAACAAAACGCCAAATAACTTTTTTAATCCCAGATAATGGTTAAGATGCATCAATTTTTTTTCTTCATTATCATAGATAGGAAAAAATCTTTTTTTTTACAGAAAAATAAATAATAACGCAAGCTGTGAATAAAAGAGTTATTATTATCTCATTATTGAGAGATTTTTTTTTCGATTGACGGCAACTATCTATCAAAACATATTTACGATGTATACTATAAATCACTCTATAGATTCATCGTTTTTCTTTAGTTTGGTATCATAAAACGTCCAGTAAAATCGTAATAAACATTGGTATAAATAAACTTTTGTTTATTATAGTGAGACAAATTTTCAAGCATATGTTTCGGAGAAGACTATGTTTAGTCTGTGTTAGGTATTTGTGTCATTAGGCATAGTTATAGAATTCTAAATATGATAGTAACTTGCTTTAAAGTGATTGAAATAATTTCATAATACAGGATGGTCATAAATTATTAGAGCAATTTCAAAAATTAATAAAAGAGCACCAATAATGTTAAAACTGTGTTTTTTTTTTCTTTTAAATGAAAGAGCAAATAAAAAAGTTTTTTTCAGACATGTGGCGTACAATTACGGCTTTCTAAATTTACTACAGCGAGAGATCTTTGGCTTCCTTTTCTGGTTTCCTTTTTTCGAATTTCTTGAATATCTCGAAACGTATTCAGTTTTCGAATTACAATTGGTTTAGCAAATTAAAGAGCGTCAACTCCCCCACAAATAAATGCTATTATTTTTCTTCTAGGTTCAAAAGCTTC
>BGPR01026628.1:0-21375 GCA_013235015.1 Araneus ventricosus | reverse complement strand
TAACTAATCAATACAGTCCGCTCAATTCGACGAATAAAACGCAAACAGTATTTATTTATTTACGCACTTTCATAATTTTCTTTGAAAGTTTTATTTGGAGAAAAATATCTTTTTTAAGGCTAAAAAATTTTATTCTGTGCTGATTTAAGTTAAAGCATCAGAAGCAAAATAAAGCTGATTCATATATATAATATATAAAGATTTTACAATAATTGTGCTAGGACAGGTAGTGTCTTCAATATAGTGAGCGAAGCAAGCAGGGTTTGCATAACAAACCTAGGAGGAATGCAACGCAATCCTCCTGGGGGTTGGCGAGCTTTAGAGAGCAGGGGGCAGAGCCCCCTAGTAACTAGACCTTAAATCTGCAGAATCAACAAAAATTTTTGGTCCCGCCAATGAGATCGAGCGGGCGTATGATGTCAGTGGTAAACAAACAAGAGATCTTTGAGATGCCTAGAACAAGTTAGGCTAAAAGTTCCATTAAATAATATATTTAACATAATATAAATAGCACAGAGAAATAGTAACAATCATATTATATTTATTAGTGCATTATAATAACAAAAATAGATGTTATTGGGGCACCATATAATGAGAGATGTGCTGCACAGCAAAATAACGAACAGGTGTGCAAAGCAGTAATATTTCATGATAAAGGAATTAATTTTTTTATGATAATCAATAATATGGTTTTACTTTCAATATAAGCAATGACGAAAATCATTTTATAGTTTGTACATTTCTAAACATTATAGTTCTTTCTTGTAATATAGTTGTATGTGTATAAAATATATTGTTCCTTAAGCTGAAAGTTTTGCTTTCTTCTTGTAGTGCATTAATTTTATTATTTAATCAATAAACAAAAGTTCTCAAATATTTTACACAAGTTATGAAACTATGTATTTGGTATTACGCAAGAGTGCTCCAATGCTTAAGGATTTCACTTATCTTTATACATTTTATGAGCATGTTTGAAATCAGAAAGCAAGTTATTAGGTTCGTCAGGTTTAATCATAACCCGTTTTAAGATGAAATCTCAAATTTTTGGACGAGATGGTATACAGAGAGAATTGGGAAGGTGCATTGTGCAATTAATAGAACAGATGTAAGGCTTCAAATATAGTATGAGTTTAATCTTTTTTGAGGGAACCATTAAGACCAAGCCATACCTAAAAGATATTATTGATATTTTTCACGTGCTGTAATCCTTGTGAACCAGCTATTGACAAATGTTTAATGAACAGCAATCTATTGACTGTCAAATTTAAAAGGGTTTTTTTTAGCTTTAAGTTAGCCTTTTAACTGTTACCAGTGAATTTTAATTTTCGAAGATGATCTGGAGTCTGCTCTACGCGATAAACTTGTCCATCTAAAATCTATAACTAATTTAAACATTGAGATTAAAATCTCCACGATTGCAGCTCTGTTACCACGATGGAGGAAATGGTTACACAAAAAAGAATTACAAACAGTTTATCGAAATGTTGACATTTTGTTAAGAATGTTTGTCTGCACTCCAATGAAGAATTCCTGAGCTAAAGGATCTTCTCTGTTATTTGTATTGAAGCAGAATCAACAGAATTTATTGACTTCAGTGAACAGTTGAAGTTGTCTTCAATGAAACTGTTGTTAAGTATAAAATAAAGATATCACATATAAAAAAAAATCCTGATGTGAAATACAGTAGCTGTTGCTTAATGTGATAACTTAGGGACTTAAAAATTCTGATAACATTATCCGAATTGGATAAAATTAATTGCATTTTTATCACATCGAGGGAAAAGGGGAAAAAAATGCACTTACCTTGGGGTCTATAATTTATTTCAAAAATGTTAAACCTGGAGTTTAGGGTGCAGACTTGTTTCTCACCAATTTTTCTTCGCGAAATTTCATTTGTCGTTTCCAAATACTGTTTTGGAAGCACAGTGTTCGTTTATTTGGTTTCTTGTGCATGCCATGCCTGTAGCATCTCAAAAGGAGAGATTGAGTGTGTAATGCCTGCGGCATCTTAAGTGTGTACTGGGCAAATTTTTTAAACTTAAAAAAACATCAACGGCTTCGATTTCAGCAAAGCAGGATCTCGTAGCTTCGCTTATTCATTGAGAAATGAAACACACAAAAAAACCCAATGCTGAACCGAAAGGAATTCAAAATGTTGAAAAACAAGAAAAGTTTATTAAAAACTTCACATACCTATTTTCATCTCGTGCTTTCTTCCCTGGAAGTAATGGAGGGAGGTTCCTATTCTAATTTGCTCGCTTTTGTTTCTCTTTGATTTTCGGGCATCCTTAGTCCGCGGAAATGGGAGAAAACAAAAATTTCAAAATCACGAGGGAAGAGTATGGCACCCGAAACAAATCTGTTTGGAAATAGTCAAAATTCAAACAGAAGAGTTACAAACGAGGTATTCTTCAGATTTGATTAAATCGGAGAGAACAAACTGGCGATCCATTGAAATGAGACACAATTGACGATGATGCGCCAGACACCGGTAAAAACATTAATATGTGTGCATGACACCATAAGAAGATCAATGTGCATCCAAAAAAAATATTCTCTCACTCCATCTCTTACCGCCAAACAATTATCGATGTTTCTTACCTATAAATCTGCGATAGTATGTTCTATTTCTTCCCGGCAAAGTTTAGGAAGACAACGGGACAAATAGTAATATGTGACTGAGTTTTGAAATACGGTGACAGTCTCGTATGTACGGGACATATGGCAACCCTAATTATATGTACAGCGGTACCTCCCTTAACGGACACTCTCGAATAGCGGACACCTCTAATTAACGGACATTTTTACGAGTCCCAGTCCTTTTATATAGGACAATCCATGTTATTCCCTCTGGACAGCGGACAGGTATTTTTGAAAAACTTTCAATTACTTTGACAAATATTTCAAAATTATTCTAACAAGCAAGCTAAAAATATATATTTATGCGTCTTTACAACGTACTTTTCCAGACTCCTCCCTTCCGTTCTTGAAACAATGAAATTCGACCCTAAAATGTGCACAATGGCATTCTTCTGCCCTCCCTCACTCTTTCTTCCTTCCTATTCTTCCAAAACTCGCCTGTTTCTTGGAATTTAGAGGCGAGAAATCTCTATTCTGGGGGTCTTGGTCCTTGGTCACTGGCGAGACTAAAACTTGACTTGTCTATTCAGTTTAATGAGACAGTGCAAACTGATTCAGACCGTGTTAAAATGGCGTCGAAAAGGAAGAGATTGAATTTGAAAGGAAAAATTGACGTTTTGGAAGTTGCTGAAAAGGAAAAGCTGAACGTTCGTAGCCTTGCCGAACGTTCCCACGTTGGTATAACGCAGATTAATGAACTTTTGAAGGGTAAAGAAGGAATTCGAAAAACATGGGTCCTGAATTCGAACGAAAATTTGAAGTTTCGTGAATTGAAGACAGAAACAAGCGAAATTGACGAAGTGTTGATGAAATGGTTCCGTTCTGCTCGTGCAAATAACGTTCCTGTAAGTGGTGTTTTGCTCCAAGAAAAAGCCAGAGAACTCGGTGAAAGTTTGGGATTAGAAACTTTTATGGACTCAAATGGATAGATGGAAAAATTCCGGACACGTCACAACATATCTTTTAAACTTTGTGGCGAAGAAAAATCTGTAAATCCAAATGAAGTAACAGATTGGATTGGAAGGCTTAAATCTTTGCTTAAAGGATATGATGACAGAGACATTTTCAATGCCAATGAGACTGGCGTCTTTTAACGCTTCCTTCCGGGCAAGACCTTATGTTTTAAGGGTAAAATATGTAGTGGCGGGAAATTTTCAAAAGAGCTGCTCACTCACTCTTTTGCTGTGTGGCAACATGCTGGGAGACTTCGAAACTCTAGTTGTTATTGGAAAAGTTGAGAAGCCTAGATGTTTCAAGGACATTGATGTACGAAAACTTAGTGTTTCGTGGAAGTCAAATAAGAAAGCATGGATGACCACTGAGATAATGAGCGATTGGTTGGTGGAGTTAGACAACTAAATGAAGAAAAACAAAAGAGAAAAATCATTCTGTTCATGGACAATGCTACTTCCCATCCTGATTATTTAAAGCTCAAAAATATTAATTTAGCTTTCTTGCCTCCTAACACCACTTCGATGCTACAGCCACTTGATCAGGGAATTATCCGCAGCTTTAAAGTAGGATACAGAGAGCTGCTTCTGAGACATGTGCTTTCATAGATTTCCTCCTGCAAATCCAGCCAAGAGTTGGTAAAATCGGTATCTGGCTTGGATGCAATTTCCTGGACTACGTCAGCTCTTAAAAAGGTGGAACCTGGGTGCGTTCTAAAATGTTTTAAGAAGGCGGGATTTTTTAGTACAAGCGAAGTGGTTACTGACAGTACTACTGAAGAAAACGAAAACGAAATTGCGGATCTAATAGCCAATTTGGATTCAAATTTCACCGTTGAAGAGTATGTCAATATCGACGACGATTTATCCATTGAGGAAGAAAACCTACCTGTTTCCAATTTCATTCATCGGGACACCACTGAAGCACTGGGCCCTTTCCGAGGATGATGATGAGGAATCGCCAATGGAAGACTGCAAAATCAAAGATTATTCGGAAGCACCGAAATACAGCGAACAATTAAAACAGTTCTTTCTGAACAATGAAGATTCCGAGGGACTAACAAAGCCAAATCCTATGAAGATTCACCTTGAAAAATAGGTCTGCTGTGTAAGAAACAGAAATCAAACTTTGTCAACAGATTTTTTTCAAGTAGTAATTAAAATACTGTTACAAAGCTATAAAGTCGTTTCCCTGAGATGCTAGACTTGGCGACAAACTTGGCGATAAATTTGGTGACCTTGGCGGCCATTTTGGCGACTTGGGGGCAAAGTTGGCGACTCTGGCGACAAAGGGAATTTTCTAGAAGGACCTCAAACTTTCCACCTATTTCTACTGTTTTCATGAACTTTCTAGAGATTACGTCACTTCCTACATAATGAAGTCACTTCCTGTTGAAAAGTATAAAGGCAAGGTCTGAAGCCAAGAAGAGTTAGTTGGATTTTGATCTGCAAGCAAGCTGGTGAGCTAATAAGAAACCTTCGAGTGCTGTGTTGAGATTTAATGGTAATCTCTGTTGTGAATTTTTACAAGTGCTGTTTTAATATTTGTGTTATGTTTCTTTGCTTAGAATACCTGTAAAATAAAGAGCTTTATTTTTGTAATCCTGCTTATTGGACTGCATTCACGTACACCCACAAGACGAATTTGTCACAATACTATGCAATGTATTTTGGGATTATTTAATGCAAGATAAAAGGATTAGCACACAATTAAAAGGTAAAGTAGTAAATAGTTATTCTTTTCTTACCTAATTAATTTTTCCTTTTTAATTAAAATTTCAGGCGTAATTTTCAATCAAATGTCAAACAGAAGTGCAAAAACTTTTTTTTATGAAAAGGTTGTCCTCCCCAATAGCGGACACCTCCTAATAACGGACAAAACTTTTGGTTCCGTGACGGTCCGCTTTTCGGAGGTACCACTGTATATATAAAAAAGGTAGAGAAATTAAATTACCTTTGCATCCCTTTATCTTTTTTCATTTTACTCCAAACAGAGATGTTTTTCGTTTGATAATATAAAATATTTAAGTAGCAGTGATTTATTTCGTTTTTTGCGTCTATCTAGATGGGTTGGACATAACAGTGTCCGAACATTCAAATTTTATATTAAAATGAGAATAACATTTCAAAATTGTTTTTAATAAATATTTTTTTCTTTTATTACGTTTAATAAAGGAAACTTATTCAATTAAAAAGAAAAAATGAGCTCATAAATCACCAACTTATATTTATGAACTATAATAAATTTTACCATAAACTGAGAATTATTTTATATTTCTTCTAAATTTCGTGCTTGAATTAACAATATCAACTCTTTTGTCCTCAAGGACAGAATGGTATAATCCAATAACAATACAGGTAAAAAAAAGGTAAATAATAAAACTACCCCCCTCCCGAATTTTTTTAAACAGCACTTTTAGATGAATTAAGATAATCTTTCAAAAAAATATGTTATCTAGTTTAAGCTCTGGAAAGTAAATCATTAAAATCGTTTTCATCGTTCCTTTTTCTAAAAAGTTATCTTGTTAAAAAATGAAAATGTGAATCGTAAAATGAAACAATGACTTTCAAATATAATATAACTAGCAGTACGCGCACGGCGATGCCCGTGGAATCAGGACTACAGCAAAATAAAAAAAAATCGCCCACAATGACACGAAAAAGTTTTCAAAACAAAATCAATATAAAAGATACACATTATAGATTTTCCCGCTTATTTTTTCCGCGATAATAACATGTAGAAAAACAGTACAGAGTACATTAATCCAAAACAATATAAAAAAATTGTTACCCGTGGAATCAGGATTTCAACAAAATGAAAAAAAATTCTTAGAACATGAAAAAAAGCTCCGAAGGTTATGACGTCACCTGACCCTTCATCCAATCAAATTGAAAGTTGCGGTTCCGAAGGCTATCGCTGAAGAAATTTCGCTCGACAAAAATAACTTTCATCTGCCCAGGAATAATTTAATTTAAAAAAACGGGAAAAGATATTTTAACCGTTCTTGTTTTAAATCAGAGAGAACCGTTCTAGTTATAAGCTGAAAAAATTGAAAATAATAGTGATTAGAAAGTCGGATGCAACAAATTTAAAAACAAAACTAAAATTTAGGTGGTGAAACTGACTATTTTTTAAAAAATTCTCAAAATTCAGTAAATTACATTAGAAATTCGAAACTAACTTCATTAGAACGGAAATCGCGTGCTCTTTCCGATGGTCTATCTATTTTTGTCGTATAATTATTCGAAACCATTCTATTGAGAAATTAGTGCGAAAAATCAACCGAAACAACAGAAAACATTAAATAAAAAAATTTCTAGATTAAAATTTAAAATTTCGGCTTCGAGGTGCATTCAGTCACCATTACGACTACCTGTGTACCAAATTTCATGGCTGTAAGTGCGATAGATTCGTCTGGACATCGCCGACAAACACACACACACACACGCACACAAACATTGCCTTTTATAAGTATAGACTAATCAAAAGTATAGGTGGGTGACAGAATAATGTGAACACTTTTGAATTTGCACATTTTTTCTAATATCTGCCGAAAGGCTGAAAGGATTTTCCTAAAACTTCGACCATATAAGGAAGAGGCTTCAACTCAGCTTACAGGGAAGATTCGGTCACTATGGCATTAGGGGACTGACCAGAAATTGAGGAAGAAAATGATTTAGGGCTCACCCCATTTTACAGAAAGCTGATAAACAGGTGTTGATGAGAGCAACATTTACATACATTTTTGTAAAAAAAAAAGCACGAATATTCAGGAAGCTATAAAGATTTTCTTAAAAAGTTCCAAATTTTCCCGTAAATATTTTGCTTATAATATACAGAGTTTTCAACCAAATTATACGAAACTTACAGAATTTATGACAACATGTTAACGAAGTATTGTAATAAAATTCGAAGTAAATACTTTGAATATTTGAGGAAGTATGAGTATTTGTAGTAAATAATTTTTTACTGCACATGTACGAAACGTAGCCTAATTTTTCTTTCATAATTTCAAAGCCAGATATACAGGGCGCTTTTATAAAAATTCAATTTGAATACCGTTAGGATTCAGGAATGTATCTGCATTGCAGCGATATGAATTTTAGTTGCGCTCTAAGAGAAGCCAAATGATGAGGGGTTTTCTACAAATGAATATTTTTTAAATTTAATCTTCAAATAGTTATCCTACCACTGTGTTGAATTTTACCATTTGATTGGCGCAGTTTAGCCAAAAATGGCTCTTGCGCCATTAAACCCCAAACAACCAATCGAATAGTTATCGACGAACTGCAATCTAAGTAATGTATTTAATTTATAAGTATGCATGGGTGTTCAGGATATCAACTTTCATAAAATTTTATATTACCGTTAGAATCGATTTAATCTCTATACAAACTGTTTTGAAGTTACAAATATTAAGACAAACTGAAATAACAAAATATTTATACGTGGATCACATTCAGAAGAATTGGTGAAAATAAAAAATAAAAAATGCAAAATCTTAATTTCGTAAATAATTTTTTAAAAAGTAGTAAAAAAATGACAACTTTTTTGAGCAATATAAATACTGTAAAACAAAGTTTTCCAGGACTTTTGAATCAGATATCTAACTGTGAAACAAACTGGACCACACTGAATCTGCAAGCGAATTTGAAAACATGAAAAAAAATTCTAAGAATGATGTCCTGAAATTTAAGCGATACTTGATTTTAATTTAAATTCAATTCTAGTACTCGGTTCTTAAAATTAAATGAAAGCAATAAATTAAATTACCTTGTTAATAATGGAAGAAAAAAAAAGTATTGCTACGAATCTGGCCCGAAAAGTTGCGAGGACCAAGCAGTTAGTTGCCTACGTTGCCCTGCGCAGTTCTACACATGTGAAATCAATTTACAGACCATCCCGTCTTGTGTACAATGGACGTATCATCAAAGGAATGTCGTTTTCTGCATATCTCGTTTTCTATAGAGCACATTCCTGTGTGACTAGCAGGTTAATTTATCAATAATGATACACATTAGTCACACTAGGACTTAATTCCCTCCAACGTTTTGTTTGGCTGTTTTCATTCACTCGTTAATTTTTTTAAAGCAAAGAGGGAGAAGATTTTCAATGAGGAGAGAATTATACTATAAACGAGGCTGCAATGTCATAAATTAGCCGTTCTCTTAGCACTGCGATGTTTCTCGCATAGATTTTGAGGCCCCCAAGCAAGAGTCTTGAGGCACGAGGCGGCCGCCTCTAACACCTGTGCGGAAATCCGCCACTGCAGTAGAGCATCTATTATTTTTCCATTTTCAGTGAACATTATTAATGCTGGAGGAACTGGCTCTTGAGACATATGATAATAATCTACTTCCAATATACCCTCTGAAATCTTCCATCCATGTTGTGAAGGACATCGTTCAATAATAAACTCCTGTTTATTCCAGCCTGGTAATTTGCTTAATAATAATTAAATGTGCTTTTGAAGAAAATCTTGATTTGGAGGAAGATTGGTATCTGATAAGCAAGATTTTAAGATTCAAAATGAAACTAAAAATTTATAAATACCCAAAAACTGGGTATTTTCCAAAAAAAAAAAAGTATTTACGAATGGAGATTCAAAATTAAAATTTATAAATACACAAAAACTGGGTTTTTTAAAATTAAAGTATTTACGAATGGTGATTAAAAATTAAACATAAAAGTTATAAATATCCAAAAAACTGGCTATTTTGAGGGAAAAAATGTAGTTGTGAAGTATGATTCAAAATGACACATAAAATTTATAAATAATCAAAAATGTATTTTGCGAAAAAAGTATTTGCGATTGAGGATTCATAAAATGAAACATAAAATTTATATATATATATGTATATAATACATAAGGTATATTTTTAAATTAAAGTTCTGACCAAATTTTTTTTAAAATTGTTACCAGGATTCAGAATAAAATATTCCAGAACTTAAAGAGGATCGCAGGATAATTTATCTTTTTTGGTTTGATGGAATAACACTTAAAATGAAATAATAATTTTGAAAACTGTTTATGCTATACAGATAGTGCCGTGAAATTTCTGATTCTTAATTTTCTCAGGATCCCAAGCTACAAGTCAGCCAGACTTGTTTCGATTTAATGTGGAGTGATTTACTCTCTTCATATTTATTAATATTATGGAAAATTTTATGTTGTAAAGGGAAAAAATTGGAAAGAAAAAAAGCACTTGCTTTGAACTTTTTAATGTTAAAAAAGATAAAAGTGTACTGTGATGTTGAGTATAAACATACCAATGTAACCAAATTGGAAAAACACGTAAAAAAATGTTTCAAATTTCTTGTTGGGTTAAAAAATGGTTTCTGAAAGAAATGCAATAGAAAATTAATATAGTTTTAAACAAATTCAAACTATGAAAACTACATCAAGCTTTTAGGTTCAAGAACATTTAAGTACTGATGGTGATGATTCAGATCAACCCCACCTAGAAGTAAAATGCCTGGTACATCTTCAAATAATATAAAAGTTTCAGCAATACCTATTATTCAACACATTCACTATAATTTTTAAAACTGTTAGAACTGAAACATCTGATAACTTTTCATCAGAAATTGTCTGGTTCTTTGACTGATTAATCCAAAAAGAATTATGAACAATTGTATCTTTCAGTTCCCAGATAGCAATTTTAGTTTGCAGCAAGCTTGCCACAAATTTGTCATGACAAGAGTGCAAGCTTGCCACAAATTTGTCATGACAAGAGTGCAAACTTGTAGCAAGCTTGCAGCAAGTTAACGAAAACTTCGAAGTCACCATGGAACGAACTTGCAGCAAGTTTGCCACAAGTGCAAACTCATTGCAAATTATAGCAAAAACAGAGTACGAACACAACCCGGGATAGAACTCGCGACCTACCGATTAGTAGACAGACGTCGATACCACTCGACCAGTTCGGCTACGACAGGAGAAGATAGATTTCGCTAATACATCCTTCGCTTCGATTCGTATACGATTTATTTTAAACTTTTTTCTTGATTTCATTAATTTTTTGAGTTGAGAATATGATTTGAAGTCAAAGAGAGAGCGATTTTCGCTAATAACAACGTTTTGCTAGTAGAATAAATTATGAAATTAGAGTTCAAAAGTAATTACGTTAAAATGGGACAAAATGTATAAGTTTATTTTTCAACAAACATTCAGTGGCGGTTTTCCGCACAGGCGTCAGAGGCGGCCGCCTCGTGCTTCGAGAATCTAGGGGGCCTCAAAATCTATGCAACATACATCGCAGTGATAAGCCGGTGTCTAATTTACGATATTGCAGCTTTAATTCAATTCACAGAAAAGATTCTCCCTCTTCTCTTTAAAAAAATAAAGGAGTGAGAACAGTGGAACGAAGCATTGGGAGGAAATAAGCCTTGGGGATTTATTGCCGTCGAAATTCGACCACCCGCATTTACCGATGTTTCTCCAAAACGTTGAAACTGATCTAGAAACCCTCGAGCAACCTTCTGACTATTGGAACAGGACACCTCTTCTGTGCAAAGTCCAGCCGCAAGGACTTATTTAGATTTTTTATTGGTATCGGAAGCGACCGGAAAGACTGAAGAGATTGCATCCCTTTGTGTGAAAAGGGTGCAGTTCTTTTGAAAGATGGCGTGCTTTCTTCGAGCCATTTGTAGTTTCATTTTACTGTCATACAGTTGAAAAACAAGGGAATTCGCCTATCTTTAAAAGAAACGGTTTTCTTGGCTGGAGCTGTTACTAGAGAGGAAGGGGGAAAGAAATTTTGCCCCTTGAAGAAACCAATTGACATCAACATTAAGAGGCTTTTGAAACTTGCGTGACAAACTTAACCACAAAATATGCTGATGATATCGAAGCACATTATTTTAAGGACGAAGTGAAACATTTTATTAAATACACAGAAAATGAAAAAGTAACAAATCCAATGGATATGCACAAATTGATTAAAGATGGTCTGCAACCAACATTTCCCAACGTAGAAACAATTTTAAAATTTTTTTTCTCACTCTACCAATTTATAATGCAAGTGGAGAGAGATCGTTTCCAGTTCTGAAACGCGTCAAGAACTATTTGCGGAATAGTCTGAGCCAACCGCATTTAAATGAATTGTCGCTTTTATTTATTGAAAATGATGCAGTACAGGAATTGGATTATGAAAAAATTATAGACAAATTCTCAAAATTAAAAGCAAGAAAAGTGACTTTTTAGTAATTTTATGTCTTTCCACACCTGTTTCTGTGTTCATAAAATTTTTCTCCGAATTTCTAAAGTAGCATTTCATTGCTGCTACTAATATATCTGATGTAATATTTATTTTTGTATCTCCTTCTAAAGTTTAATTTCATTTTTTGTTACCTTTTAGTACTGTAATTTGTTTTATTACCACTGAAGACTATTTATTTAATTATATTTTTTATATCAGAGAACGTGTGAATAAACTGAATTAGTAAACAAATTTTTCATGGTACACTTTTGATTAGTCATATTATATATAAAACAAATTGCTTTGCTTTAGAATTCCCATTCTCATTTTTTTAAAGACCAGAACAGTTTAAAAGAAAGGAACAGTAAAAAAAAATAATAATGATTTACTTTGTAGGAGCTTAAACTATATAATTTTTTTTTGGATAATTATCTTAATTTACCTTAAAATACTGTTTTAAAAATTTTTCGGGAGAGTAATTCTATAGTTTCCCTCTTTTTTTGCTTGTATTGTTATTAGAATATAGTACCATTCTATCCTTTGGGAGAAAAGAGTAGACACTGCTTATTCCAGCTCCAAACTTAGATGGCCATAAAATGGTTCTCAGTTTATGGTAAAATTCATTATATTTCATAAAGATAAATTGCTGATTTCTGAGCTCATTTACCATTTTATAAATGAATAAGTTACCTTTATTAAATTTAAGTGAAGAAAAACAAAAACTATATTTATTAAAAACAATTTTGAAACTTGGTTCCTGTTTAATATAGAATTTCAATACTTGGATACTGCGATGTCCTACCCATTAGATAGAATCAAAGACTGAAAGATATCACTGTCACTTAATTATTTTAAATTTCAAACCAAAAAATCTCTGTTTTGAATAAAAAAGACTTCTTTATCTATTTAAAATCATATATATATAAAAGAAGCAAAAAATAATTGAAAAATATTATATATAAATTATTAAAAATATTAAATTATATATATATATATAATTCAAATTGGATAACGAAGACCAAAAATTAAAAGCATAAATAAATTATTTTACATTACATTTTTATCATCAATAAAGTTTTCTTGGGAGGGGGGGGGGGGCAAAAAAAATTTTTGCCCCGGGGCCCCCCAGATAGCACGTAAGTTTGCAGCAAGTTTGATTTTGACTTGTCATGGCAAAATTTGACGCGTCAAACTTGAATCGAACTTGTAGCAAGTTCGATGTGACAAATAGCGCCACCTCTTTGCAAATCAAACTTGCTGCAATTTTGCAAAACAAGCTTCCTGCAAAGATAGCACAATAAAGAGATAATTAACTTTGTCTCTGTTTTAAAAAACATCCGATTTTTAATAGCATCTCCTAGACCGTAATTCTTTTTTATTAATTCAATAAATCAATGATAATTTGTGAAAAAGATAACTTTTTTATAAAAAAATTTTTTGAAACATTTTCCATCTTTTTACTAAATATATCACTCTCACTTTAAAGAAAACTATATCGCCTTTTTCTTTTTTTTCTTAATGTTGAAATTTTAACGTTTATGAACAAAATTAAATCTAAAAAACAGTAAGTGTTGAACAATAATAACTAGACATTTTGTCCCATTTTAAAATGATACTTTTGAACTCTAATTTCATAATTTATTTTATTAGCAAAACGAGTTATTAGCAAAAATCGCTCTCTCTTTGACTTCAAATTATATTCTCAACTCAAAAAATTAATGAACTAAGTAAAGTATTAATGAAAAAATTAATGAAAATAGTTAAAAATAAATCGTATACGAATCGAATCGAACGATGTATTAGCGAAATCTATCTTCTCTACTCAGAGTTCGACTGGCTAAACGGTTAGCGTCTCCGCTTCGGAACCGGGAGGTCGCGAGTTCTATCCTGGGTTGTGTTTCGTATTCTGTTTTTGCTTTAATTTGCAATAAGTTTGCACGGCAAGTTTGCTGCAAGTTCGTTTCATGGTGACTTCGGAGCTTTTGTTAACTTGCTGCAAGCTTACTGCAAGCTTGCACTCTTGTCATGACAAATTTGTGGCAAACTTGCTGCAAACTAAAATTGCTATCTGGGTCATATCGTCAAAATCCGCCAATGCAAACATTGACTGTTTTTTCGGTTTAATTTTGTTTATAAACGCTAAAATGTCAACATTAAGAAAAAGGCGATATAGTTTTCTTTAAAGTGCGAGTGATATATTTAGTAAAAAGATGGAAAATGTTTCAAAGATTTTTTAATAAAAAAGCTAGTTTTGTTTACAAATTATCATTGATTTATTGAATTAATAAAAAGAAGGACGGTCTAGGAGATGCTATTAAAAATCGGATGTTTTTTTTAAAACAGAGACAAAGATAATTATCTCTTTGTGCTGTCTTTGCAGGAAGCTTGTTTTGCATACTTGCTGCAAGTTTGATTTGCAAGGGAGGTGGCGCTATTTTGTCACATCGAACTTGCAGCAAATGCGTTGCAAGCGAGGGTGGCGCTAGTTGTCACAGCGAACTTGCTACAAGTTCGTTTCAAGTTTGACGCGTCAAATTTTGCCATGACAAGTCAAAATCAAACTTGCTGCAAACTTACGTGTTATCTGGGTTTAGTTTCCATTATCAGCTCTTTATAATTTTAAAACCAAATACTTCCCTTTTTAAAAATTTAGTTTAAGAAAGAGTTTTTTAAAGCTAAAATAACTTTTTTTAAGAAGCAGCAAATACAAAATTATTCATTTACTCATTGTAATTAAAAAGGGTATTTTAATTTAAATCATGTATTTTATGTTAGAAGCATGATGTAGTAATGCATTTTATTTTTCTGATTAAATATTTTAGTTTTTATAAAACTTAATTAGTTTAGTTTTTATTGATTAATTTTTTTGATTATTTAAAATTATATTATATTATTTATCTGGGTATCTATTTACAGACCATTATATCTATTTTATATGAATAGAGTGAATTGAAAAATAAATACCCTTAAAAATAAATACCCAGGTATTTTACATCACTGATTACAGAGTTTGTAGGGAATTATCTTCAGTGAAAAAAGATTTTAATTGTGGTGCTACTTTTGTTTCTTTTTCATCGGTCAAAATCCACTGATCTGCACAAAATTTAATTTTTTCAAGAGGTAGCTTTTAGCAACACTGAAAAGTATCTACACATAGGCCGCAGGACATGATCGAACAACCTTCCTTCTTATTATGAGTCAATGCATTTATATTCCACATTCTACATTGTCTTGTTTGGCAACAGATAAATGATATCCTATTATCATGAAAAGATGTCTGTGATTGGCTGATTACGTGGTCATGTGGATCGAGAATAATATGTCGTCCTTTTGCGACATACTTCACGTTTAGGGGAATAATATTTGGGTTACAGAATGAACTTGTAATAGTTTAACGGTCGATACCAATTTTTTTTGTTCGTTTATTCTTCAGGGTTATGCCTGTCAATTGTAAAACCGATGCGCTTTCAACTGCCTCCTTCGTCCTGGCTAACAATGGAACAGCCAGGAAAACAATACGATGCATTCCAATTATTTGTGAACTAACTTTATAAAATTAAGTTTCGTTTTAAACGGATATGGCGGTTGTTGGAGCCAGATCAAACCGACACAATATTATGGCTTTTCCGGGTATGACTGCTGCAACTTCCCAACAAGCGATCCTTGCAGCTACGCAAACTTTCTATCATCCACCTATAACAACACAAGATATTCAACCCGATAGACCGATTGGATATGGAGCATTTGGAGTTGTTTGGTGAGCAGAAATTTTCTATCTTTGCTAAAAATGTTCGTTTTATGTTTATAAGTCATGTTCAACATTCAAATGCTTCACTGCAGTATGGCGAATGTTAGTAAACAAAGCGCATCGTCAGTAAACAAAGTAGCAATCGTGCCATCATTTCATACTTCACATGATTTTATTTGTTCATTTATTTTTAAATTTTGTTAAGCGAATAATAATTAGTATGAAATAACAAATAGAAGCCAAAAAATTTTAGTTTAAAATATACTTCCTTACATTCCTGAATGTGTCACCTTCCTTATCATCATTGCCTTGCTGAAGTGGAAAGACATTGTAAAATTTGAGAATTTAATATTTGAAATAAATATTTTTGTGAAGTTCATGGCTTTGTTTTGAAGTTGCTTCTGCTAAGAGAATGACTCATAGCTGCCTACCACAATGAGTCATGAAACCTTCTGTTTGTTTATATCTTTGAATTCCTGAATGCATATTATTTTGTTCCTTGTGACTTAATTAGAAAAGATCAAACAATTATTTAAAAAAAGATTTATGAAGTGTTGTATGCATTAAAATGTTTTCTTACTTAAATGGAATTGTACATTATTAGTTGATTAAAATTAAAATAACATGACATAAAAATTAATAAAATGAATTAAATCCTTGTATATTCTGATTAATTTCAAGTGCAGCATAAATACTTACTTGTGGCATATAGAGATATTGTTTTGTCTCTTCATTCGGATTTTACATAAAATAATTGATTGTAGATTATGGAACTTTAGTAAGTACTTAATATATGGCTTATAAATAAAATTTCATTTATGGTATTTAATCCCCAAATTTTACATTTTTGTACTGCTTTGTATTCCATTTCAAGTCCCTTGATGTTTAAGAGTGTCTTCTATTTATTTTATGTTATTTAACACGTTATAAAATTTGTATAAGGAATTTTCAAATATGAAACCATTTCAGTTGCACGTGTTTCAGTGATCTTTCATTTTGTTTAAGTTAAGATTAATACAAGATGTATCACTTTCACAAAGAAAAAAAAATATGCTAAATCATCTCTACCTAACTAAAATTGAAAATAAAATATTTGAATATATATTAATCGGTTGAAATCTACAAGTTGGAACACACTCTTATTAAAATGGTGCCTAGTCGCCAAAGCAGGATGGATGCTAATGGTAAACAAACGTGCATGGGTCACAGTTAAAAGCTAATCGTTTATTAAAGTTTATTCTTTTTTTTTGAATGCATTGCATTTGTGGTTTGTCGTTGCACTATCTCCCGTTTTAAATGTAGAATTTCAACAGAACTACTAGCTTTCTTAGCTCATTGAATGTAAGGAATCTATTTCTTTTAATTATTCTAATGAAGCAGTAGAAATTGTGGTACTTATGTATTAGCGCCACCGAGGCTACAGATTGGCGGTAATGCGCCAATAAAGAGCAATCTTGTTTACAAAAACCGCCAAATTGGCGTTAATACGTAAGTACAAAAACTGCCAAATTGGCGTTAATACATAAGTACAAAAACCGCCAAATTTGGCGGCATTCAAAAACCACCAAATCTGTAGCTTCGGTCGTGTTAATACGTAAGTACCGAAATTGTGCTTACGGCATCTGAAGTGGGCACTGGGCAAATTTTTTTAACTTAAAAAAACATCAGTGGCTTTGCTTTCAGCAAAGCGGGAATCTAGTAGTTTCGCTAGCTTAGTGAATGTATGGAATCGGCTTATTTCAATTACTCTCATAAAGCAGCAGAACATTTGTCCTCAGTAGCTTCGCTGCTAAGTAACCCTCAGTAGCTTCGTTACTAAGGGCAAATGTTCTTCAGAACAATTAATAGTAAAAAATTAAGACTTGCTCAGTTCTAATATTTGTACTTGGGAGGAAACGCTCTAAATATGTCAGAAAGAAAATTGAACAATGTGGCGCATCAAGAAAACCATCACGCAGGTGAAGACAGTATTCCAAACGATGAATTCCAAAATTTGACCAAGCAACTTCAAAGATTCCATGTAAATGATTTTTATTATAAGGCGAAGAAAAAAAATTATCTCAATTATGTAATCAGAGAAATATATAATCACTAAATAAATTAAAGTTCTATTTTTCATTTATTTACTATTTGAAATTATCCTAATTAAAATTTGATTATTTAATTAAATATTTAATAAATATTTTTAATAATCCACATAGTATGTAAACTCAAAAACACGAAACGTTTGCCGTGACGTAAGCGATCTAGCCAATGGAACTAATCCGCTTGATTCCTCAGGTAACCATATTGGCGACGAAATCGCATGTGTTCCAACTTCTAGATACCAACCGAGATTTTCAAATAAGACTATTAGGCCCAAATTAAATTTGTTTTCAATTAATTATTAGTACTCGTTCTAATGATATATTAACCCATTAATGTCCAAATTAATTTAAAGCATAGATTTCAATAAATTTCTATTAAATTATGTTTAAAATTCCAAATTAAATTATCTGTAATATAAAATTAAAATCGGAGAGTTGTTCTTTTTTTGAGAAAAAAATATTTAAAAAACTGACAAATCATTTTTAAAGACTTTTTTTTCCCATAAATATTAAAGCTTTTTAAAATATAGTAAAATATCAAAAAATAAAAATCATTGTCTAATTCCTTTCTTTACCTCAAAAGTAAATCAAAGGAAAATAAAAAAAAAAAATTCAAAATGGTGACACTTTGACTTAAATATGGTTAACTTGAGGTATAATGCCTTATGAAAACTGTTTATAAGATTAGCTATTGACTTCATAGACAAAGCAAAAAAGAAACAATGGAATGCATTCGATTTAGCCACGGAAGCGAAATATAACTGTCCTATAAATAGAACGCTGGGCACTAACGGGTTAATCTTCAAACTAAATACAGTATCTGTAAGAATCTCTATCAGCTTAATATCAAATAATACTATCTACAAAAATTCTTTTGAAGTAATTTACTGTTTGTATTTAAAAAATGAATGGTTCTGCAAAAATGAACAGTTGTGTAACTTTACTTTTGGTTTTAGAATCTAATCTAATCTAATCATTAACAGAACTGTTTGGTATTACAAATGTTAACTTTGATATTACATAATCCTTCATTTTTAAAAAAATTCTTACAGTGCTTTTTCAGGGTGGCCACCCGACCGGGAAACCTGGAAAACCGGGAATAGTCAGGGAATTTCGGAAGACCGGGAAAAGTCAGGGAAATTTATTCTAAACCTGGAATTTTTTTTATTTTGATAATTCTTATTGCAGGCGACAATTCGCTGATCTTTTTTTATAAATAGAATGAGACACCGTTGGCAACCAATGAAAATCACTCATTTACTGACAGTCAAAAACGAATGAAATTCGTGTTCATGTAAACACCTTCGCCAGGGGGCGAGGTGTTTACATTTAAATTTTCGAGGGACCAAAATTTCGGCTAGTAGTCCAGTCAACGAAGGGTTTCTAAAAAAACATTAAATCATATAGTTTTGAAAATTGGTACACATGTTCGTTAGGAGCTTCTGATAAACATACTAAAAGTCCCTGGTCCTGGGGGGTAAGCTCACGGCGCCATCTTGGATTTCATCCCCCTTTTTTATTTTTTCCAGGATATCTCGAAAACTAATGAGTTTTCAAATCACAATTGATTAAACAAATTAAAGAGCATAAAATTCCCTACAAACCATACTTTTATTTTTCTTCCAGCTTTAATAGTTTCCCAGATAATGGATCTCAAAGGTTGCTGCCATCTTTGATTTCATCTCCTTTTTTCAGTTTCTTTTGAATATCTCAAAATCTAGTCAATTTTCAAATTACATGTAATCAGCAAATTAAAGAGCGTAAAATTCCCTACAATCACATGCTTTTATTTTTGTTTTAGCTTTAATAGTTTCCGAGATAATGGATTTAAAATTTTGCCGTCATCTTGGATTTTATCCCCCTTTTTTTTCAGGGTTTTTTTTTTTTTTTTCCCCCTACCTCCGGAAAAAGTCAGGGAAATTTTTTATAAAACCTGGAAAAGTCAGGGAAACTGAAACAACAAAAATGATGGCCACCCTGTTTTTATCAAAAAACTATTTTTGCAATTAGTGGTATTTGATGATACTTTTACCTAGATAATAAATTGTCATATTCCACAATTTATACATAGAAGAAAAATGTTATCTTATTACCATACTTTTAAGTGAGATTTTTTGGACATCAAGTGTTGTCAGAATTGTGATGACTGCCACTTGGTTTTTAATGACAGAAGTGAATCCATCAGCTTTCTATTATCTAAATCTCTCTTTGTAAAAATGATTTTTTTTTTTAATTCTAACAGGAGGACTTTTAATATTTTGGGCTAAATCCAAACTAATGTTATACTTATTTTTCTAATACTTATGGGGGGGGGGGAGTTAATTCAGAAAGCAAATTAATAAACCATGAACATGTGAAAATTCATTAGAGTAAAGGTTTCTAACACCTGGTTTCAAATCATTTCAAAAATTTTGATTTTGTACTTTCAGTAATTACTAGTAAAGGTAATAGTAATCTGTAAATTTTATTCATGTGACCTAAGATGTTGCATCGTAAGTGTGGGGGGGGGGATTGGGTGAGGAATATATTAAATTCTAAATTCATTGTTAAATCTTAATTGCAGTAAGTTCTGTGAAATTTATATTAAAAAATAAATTCAGATATTTGGTTTTGAGGTTTCAGGGCTGTAAACTTGTTAACAAGTTATATATTGTTATGATTTGCTATTAGCTGTCTACTTTTAAATATCCTGTATAGATATCAAGGTTGAGAAATAACTTCCTCAAACAGTTGTTTTTAAAGTCTCCATGAAATTGTGTGTTCTAAAGAAATATTTTTAGGCTTTTTTATTTGTTTGGCATAGCTTTTTTTTCATTCCTCTATTTAATTATTATGCTGTATTTCTGACTGTACCCATGCTTTATTGCTTAAGATCTTCTGAAGTTCCTCATCATCTAATGATGAGTGGCTGGTTGATCAAATGTTAATTTTTTTGCCTACTATTGGAAATCTTAATTTTTAAAACTTCTTTTGTACTAGACTTGTTTGTAGGACCCTGAATTCTATTTTTGTTTACTTACACAAATAAATTCTGCTGTTAATATTATTAAAGCCTAAAAGGATTCTTAAGATTTTCTGTACTCTCTAAATTTTATCCACATTTTGATTGCTGTCAAGCTAATAGAAAAGTTTTGTATTATTGCTTGTAGGAAATAACTGTAAAATTAGCAATCATCTTTATTGCTCTAAGAGTAGATCATCTTTGGAAAAGTATCTCTTGGTTTGCTGTGTAAGAAGTAGGCAAACCCAAAAATTTAAACTGTATAACTGAAGATGATAATATGCTTAATAAATTCTTACAAATGAATGGTTTTTTGGGGTTTTTTTTTCATTAGTATGTGTACCATACTGTTACAGTTTAAACTATGAATTATGCCTAGTTTTTGAATTATCCCATTTCAGGAAAGTAAGCTAAAAAGTGTTACTAGGAATTTTCAATTTTTTTCACCCCAGAAACTCAGTATAACAGATTGTTCCCTACTCTAATATTTATGCTAAGAGTTTTTGACACAAGAGAATTGGTTTGTGCATTGTAATACAATTTATCTTTTTCGGTAGCTTGTCTGAGAGTAAAGGGCATTCATTTGGTTTCAATTTTTAACGCAAAACTAAATGAATGCCCTTTTTTTAAAGGCATACTATCTGTAAATTCCGACATGCATGATGCAAAAATTGTTAAAAACGCTCTTGCAGGGCAGAACGTTGACTTGAACTACTAAATTTGAATTCGGTTATGCTTGGGTAGTAG
>BGPR01026627.1:0-21375 GCA_013235015.1 Araneus ventricosus | reverse complement strand
TAAGACAATAGGTTCACTTTTTAAATAATCAATTTTAGCACCTGTATGACATTGTTATCAGAAAGGATTCACTTCAGAAGTAAATAAAGTCGTTCCAAGAATAATTAATGCAGAAAAGTATAGCATTGGAAATAAGATTTAGTTTAATAAAAAAAAAATTCACTGAATTCTATTAATGTGATTTTTTCCCCTTTCAATTGATTTAGTAATTTATGAATATTATACCTCTCGGATTATCTTAATATAAATAAAAGTCATTGTGGGTATGTGGATATGTATGTGGGTATGTATGTGGGTATGTATGTGGCTATGTTCCACATCTCCTCCTAAACCAATGGACGGTTTTCAACCAAATTTTGTACACTTATTATTTAAGACAAGGAGAAGATTACTGTCAACTTTTCTAAGTCCCAAAGTTAATTAAACAGTCAGTTAATTAGAAAATAACCGAAACCGTTTTTCCGCAGTAACTTCGGAGCAGATTGTCTGACAAAACATATTTTTATACCATCTTAAAGTTCAAATTTTTACCTTTTCAATGATACCAATTTCATTTCTGTAACATTTTTCCTTCGATTGTTATTAATTTTTAAAAGTTCAGACAACAATTAAATAATTAACAAATCCCATTGACTCGGCGATTCTCGATGAAGAATATTTTATTTTTCAATCGACTGTCACGTGATCCTTCAGGAATGCGAAAACATGAGGAATAAATTCTTTTTAAAATCAAATATCACGTAATCCTTCTTTCCGCTGTAACTTCGGAACAAATTGTCCGATACAAATTATTTTTATACCATCTTAAAGATAAAAATTTTGCCTTTGCAATGATACCAATTTTATTTCTGTGACATTTTTCATTCAATTTTTATTAATTTTTTAAATTTTACGCATTGTGTGATGAGAAACTAGAATCAGAAGCCGGCATGGTTATCCAATAGAGCTGCGTAAGATAAAGAAATCCAAATTTGCAATTTGAACGCCTTTTTTAAACCGATTGACACAAAAATTGGACACATATCCACAATTAATGTTAGAAGGACACATACAAAATTTCATTTATCTAATTGATTTTGTTAAGAAGTTATTGCGTTCAAATTATGCTATTATACAGACCGACAAACAGTCAACCCTTCGACGAATTTCGTCCAAAATTTGATACGGACCTACATTCATGATGATAAAACTGTGTACCAAATTTTACCCACCTAGCTATTCAAGTTTTTGAGTTATAGTGTTCACATGAACGCGGACAGACAGAGAGACAGACTTCCCTCGGACGGAATCCCGAGTTCAAAATTTACTAGATACCTACATACAAAGTTTATTTACAAATTTTATGTACAAAAATTTTATATACAAATTTTAAAGATACCTACATGTAAAGATAACATACAAAATTCCATCCCTATATCTCCAATAGTTTTTGAGTTATCGTGTTCACAGACAGACAGACATAATTCCAAAATTGTGTTTTTCGGACTCAGGGATGTCTAAAACGTGGAGATTCTTCAAAATCCCGAGTTCAAATATTTTGACGATTACAGTGCTTTCTCTTTGTATACTTCGCATACGAGAAAGTAAAAAGTGTAATCAACTGAGAGCTCGAGCAGACACGACATGAATGAAAATCCTAAAGAAAAGTGTAGGATTAATGGTGTTCAGAAGCATAATCGTTGATATACTTAAAAGATTTCGTTTTTTTTCTTTAATTATATTAAGAGGTTTCGCACATCAATCTCTGAATTTCGTTTCGTGATGTCATCGAATAATTCTAATACAAAGCTTCAATTGTTTTGCTTTTTTTTGTGAAAATTACGTTATTTCGTAAATTATTTTCTTTCGCGAAAAGTTTTAGAGCCATAGGGAGATAAATTTCGTAAATTTATAAATAGATATTGATTGCACAGAAATAACTATTATTTATTATGCATATTCGGAAAGAAAACTTTTCTCATTTCAGAAGTCAACGAACAGGCTATGTTTTTCACTGAGTTGCATCACACGCGCTGAGCAGATTTGTACCTATTTCTTTCATCAGAAACGAATCAATAGATAAATAAAAGAATCATTATTGATGAGTCCTGATAACAGTAGGAGGAACTAACGCCCCGCTTTGAAGCTGTACGAGAACTATTTTAGAAATTAACCTCGCAGTTCCGAAATGTGACAAAATGACGCGGACGCCTCGGCCATTGACTTCTGTTCCAAACTTCCAAGCAAGGGTCGTCATCTGACTACGATTCACAATTGCGAGGTCTGTCCTGAAATAGACGCTAATAGAATTAAGACGAAATCCACCTTAAAGGAAGGGCGCTTTATCCCAACGGAGTGCACATATCCCAGGGTACATTGCGGGTCCCGAAGCCGAGACTCTGCTATCAAGACACTGGAGCTGCTACCTTCTCCTTTTTACGTACATTTACAAGGCCGGTTTTACCATTAGGTGACCCTAGACGATCGCCTATCCGGACTTTCGTCCCCTCATAATAAATATTAAATTGCTCTATGTATTTAACTATAAATGTAAAGGACTGTTAAGTATGTCAATGAATTATTGATTCTTAAAACGCAAGCTAATTAATATTACTGAAAACTGTTTTCCTTTCCTGCGCAATTTAAATAATATTTCAGTAATTAAAAATACAGTAAATATGTCATAACCATAGTCAAACTTGTTTATATTTGACTATGCTACGTTTGGTTATGCGTGTGAATATGTAAATACGCATTGGAAAGAGGCGCCAGAATTCTTATTGTCCTAGAGGCACCAGGTACCTATCACCAGCCTTGTTTACAGACAGTGTTCCTCTATAATGTTTACTTTAATTTGTATTCATGCCCAACCCTAGACTATATGCATAATTATTTCAGAATATTCTGTGTTATGCCGAGCATAAACAAGTCAATATTGTAGTTAACCAGAAATAGGAGGAAAACCCTTAATGATCAGTGTCATGGGAAATCAGTTGAGGGGATACACAAGGGACAGCACCTTTTCTCTGAAGATAACACAATTTTCTTATTCGTCTTCCTTTAATAGGTTACACTTCAATTCCTAGACCATCCACTGTGACCAGTCTTTCACTTAGTGGTTTCGACTGTTATTGTTCAATTTATCCCTTGTCCTTAGAATTTTTTTTAATAGATTTTATCCATTCCATTTATATTGATATTTAATTTTAAGGAAACATCACGGAATATTCATGGCATAAAAATCTCACATTTGAATGGGTTCAGCGTTTTCACATAAAATATCTTAAGGGGAGGGCGCTGGTCTAGTGATTTTAGGGGGGGGGAGGGAACTGGTCTAGGTCCAGAAGACTCCAGGTTTCCAACCCGATACTACTGAAGATCCGCCATGTTTGTAGGCCTGTTGCACGCTCAATCTGACGCGAGTCAAACGCCCTCCTGTTGATGTGGTGCGGAAGCTTGGAGAGGGATGTGCCTGCTCAGGCACCGTTCTCGTTATTCGACCCCAATTCAGAAATAGCCCTAGAGTTGCTTCGAAACGGGACGTTAATATAACTGAAACTAAACGAAAAAAATAACTTATTCCCTCTATTTATAAATGTAAATGCGCAGTACCAAACGTAATTCTCATACCTTTTTTTAAATTTCTGATGTTTTCAATTCGATTACAGATATTCAGAGGAATTTTCTTGAACAGAGTATAGAATTTATTTTCTTTATAACATTCAACGGGATCCCGATGAAATCGACTCTCTAGAAATAAAGAGAAGCCAAAATTTGTTACTTTTTTGTGAAACGCATTATACAGATTATATTTCAAATTCAACGTGCATGTGTTTGGTGCCATACTTTTGAGAAGACTTCCAGCCTTAATATGATACTGTTTTAATTTCGGCACTAAATATTCAGTTTCAAGTTAAAATTTGCAAATTATAAAAAGATGGCAGTTTTTTCCACTACGCATTCATAGATGCTTGAATGATATGTAGACTTAAATAAATACAGAAAAGAAACAATCATAGTAAAACCGTAAAAAGCAATACAAAATGCACAAAAGAAACATTCATATCAAAAGCATAATCTACAAAATATGAAAAAGCATGAAAAAAAACAGCAAACCGAAAGTAATTTCCGGGCATAGAAGAAATATGCGAAAAATTTCCAAAGGGGTAAAATACGTGTAAAAATTATAACACAAACATAACGAATGCCGCAATTCTAGCGGCGATGTGGAAATATATTTAAATAAATATACATACTGTAATATAGCAAGCTATATGTAAATGCATGTTTACCTCGTCACGTCCTGTCGTTTATTTTTGAACCTTTTCCACATCTTTCCTTACCATGCGTTCTGACTAGGTACAACCAAGATAGGGGGAGGTAGCCGGATTTGTTGAGCAGTTTTAATGTGAACTGATAGAGAAGTACTTTTGATAAAAACAAGTCATACAAAGTTTTTATAGTTTATTTATCTTCGAAACAAAGTGATTAGTTTTTTTATGAAATACACTTTAAAGTAGGGGAAAATAGTTTTCAAAAACAGTGTCATCTGTCCGACTGAGGCAACAAGTTTCCCAGATTGGACCACAAATTTTTTTAAGCACAATTAAAGCAAAATGCTTTTTGATTCTCAAACTCACACCAATACACAATGTATGAACTCAAGCTTGGCATATTATGCACTGTATCATATCTTCTTCCCTTGTTTCCTAACATATGATACAAAAGTACGTAAACTCAGTTTTTGTTCTTTTGGACCAACATTTCATGCCTTATATTGTATTTTTTGTTTTTGCTTTGGCTTGTTCCGTTTCCAATTTATAAAGACTATTAGTGTTTAGAGCCGCTTTCTGGGCTATTCCTCTGGTTCAAGTCAAAAATCCCATCGATTTAAACAGCATAATTTAGGCAAATCTTTGTGATACAATCTGAGTAACATTTAGATAGAAAAAACAATCCCCTACCCTTCTCTTTTAAACTATTTTAATAAAATTGTTTTGGTAAATCGTTATTAACAAGTTTCCTATCTGATGGTATAATAATACATTTGCTTCTTTATTCAAAGCAACGTAAGGGCTGTGATTCTTTTGTTAACACATTGAATTTATATCTAAATCTAAACATTGTTCCTCTGACTGTAACCAGGAAGCAATTCCTCTTAAAATTAATTTCATACAACCCGTTTACATCGTTAAAACATAATTTACCCATTTTATGGCCCAAATATTTAATGTAATTGGAGTTATTGGTCTAATTCGGCAACTCTCTGCTACAGCGTTCTTATAATCACCGACTTTTCTGTACAGTCGTCTAATTACAGATTCTTTAATTCGAACCATTCGGCATATATCGCTATCTCACTGAAAATGAGCGCTGAAGAGGAAACAGGAGTGTAGCTTCCAGGAAATTCGCCATTTGCAGGAGGATAAACATTGCAGGGCCATGCCTCTTGGGGCGTGTGCTGAGTAAACAAGAACACTTCATTAGGGATGGCTTCTTGGGGCAAAAATAAAGGTGGGCTGATTTGGTGGAGTAACTCCGCAGAACTGGATAGGTCACGTACTTGGGAAAAACAGTTCTCTAGGAATTTCAGGAAGAAAATGGATTTTCGGAAGGCTAGTTCAGTATTTCCGGAAGAATTTTAGCTTGAGTAGGACTTATTCATTGGGCATTCGCTCTGATAAATAACAACCTAAATTAACGAAAAAAAACTTCATTCGTTAATTTTTCCTTGTACTTTAAAATCTGGAGCAAGGAATTTTAATAATTTAGGCGATTGAATTGCTTGAAATTTAATTATATATTTTTTTCTTGAATTTTATATGCAGATCATGTCAACTATCGTATTAGTTCCGAAATATTTAAAATGAATAAAAATAACATGAGATAAATTTTATAATACTTATATATTAACTAATTGGCTGTTTCATTTTACTTACTGTCGAATTAGATGACACCGTCTCTTTTCGGAATGTGTCGTCATTTTAATTCAACTGAAACTCCATTCTGCTCTTGAGATATTTATGGATTCCACGCAATTTTTTTTATCGAATTATAACATCTATGAATGATTTTATTTTAGTTTGTAAATTTTAAAGTATAATAATATGACTTATTTACGGCATTCGGGTAAATCAGTTAAGCGATTAAGTATGTAAATCTCTGTTCCTTAACCCGTGGATTGCGACTCCAACAAGTGTGACACAAACCAGTTTAAGGCATAAAAAAAATTTCATTCAGTCCATGAGTGTTTGTAAGCGAAAATTGTTAAGAAAATCATCGCAATTTAAATATTTGAATAAAGTATTGCTTAGCCGTTTTAAACAAAATGTCATTCATTCATTAATGGATTTTTTTATTTATCCTTAAATAATTAATGATTCGTTTTCCATTTTTGCTGTCCAATACTTGTAGTACGAGGGACGTTTCAATTAGTGAAAGGACTGAGCATGACAAAAGTTTATCTGTAGCCCCTTATGTATGATGACCGACGTGAAATATACTGACGGATAATTAACTACGAAAATAAAATCATAACTTTATTTATACAGAGTGGTCATAAATTAATGGACCCATTTAAAAAATCAGTGAAAAAACACCACTATAATGTAGCATCTTCATTTTTTTTAAAAATGAGAGAGTAGCTGAAACAATTTTTCAGATAGGCGCACTAAATCTGCGGAATCCAACGAAGTCCCAAAATGGCTACTGTGCAGCAGAATGCACGTCTGACACTTCAATGGTTCCACGAAACCAAATCAACAGTTCAAAGAATTATTTGGTAAGGGTATCGAAGTAAGAACTCCATTAAGCGTTAGTTACAGTGTCAGTTAAAGCGTTAGTTGATTAAAGAGTGGAAGTCTCCCTCACTGATGCACATTTCCTGTTCCCTTTCATTTCTCATGCCAACGCTTCGTGAAGTTCTTACTTGGAGACTGAGAATTTCAATAGTCTAACCCAGGGTTTCTCAGACTTTTTTCCCTCTCGTACCCCTTGATTAGTCTTTTCAATTTCGCGTACTCTCTACTGTCATACCTCCTCCCCCCAATCATCCGTCTATGCAAAGAAGTGTTTATCAATAATGTTAAGGGCTTAGGTAAGTTTAAGAGTCAAATAACGCGAATTAATGGCATTTGCAGGACTTATTTTTGATTTTATTCCAATTTTAAAATAGTATTAGTTAAACTGCAAAGTAAATAAAAACAGTATTGTCATAATTTCACATTAACTTATAAGGTTAGCTAAATATTACACTTCGTAATAATCAGTTATTCAAGTGCAAGAAAATTTCAATGCGATCCTTGAGCTTGTTTCGTGGAGCCGAGTTTTATAAAATTGGGTTCAAATGAAGAAAGACATAATCCCATGTATGCAGCTGCCTCAAGCTTATTTCGATATGTATTCTTAATATATGTATACTAGCAGTACGCGCACGGCGTTGCCAGTGGAATCAGCACTTTAACAAAATGAATGAAAAAAAAAACGCCCACAATGACATGAAAAAGTTTTGAAAACAAAATCAAAACAAAAGATACACATTATTTGATTTTCCTGCTTATTTTTTTTTTCGCCCTATAGTACAGAGTACATTAATCCAAAACAATATTACAAAATTGAAAAAATGATTATTATACAGCAAGAGTATTAAAATTGAATCCGAAAATAATAATCGAAGTAATTGATTCAGGTGAAGGTCATGAAGTATCCTGCGCGTCCGCCAATCAAAATTGTCAGCAACGTTCCGAAGAAGTGCCGCGCGAGGAACTCGATCGCGAATAATAACTCTCAACTGTCCAGAAAAAAATTAATTTAAAAAAAACTTGAAAAGATATTGTAACCGTTCTTGTTTTAAATCGGACAGAACTGTTCTAGTTATAAGCTGAAAAAAATTGAAAATAATAGTGTTATTAGAAAGTCGGATGCAACAAATTTAAAAACAAAAATAACATTTCTATGGCAAAACTGGCTATTTTCTAAAAAAATTCTCAAAATTCAGTAAATTATGTTAGAAATTCAAACCTAACTTCATTACACTGTAAAAAATTTCGTCGCAAAATTACGGGCAGTGACCGGCAGCCCAGGGTCCGTCCATTGCCCGTTAAAATACATTTTGCCCGTAAAACATTCTGACCGTAATTTTATGAATGTGGCCGAAAACCAATGGCCGTAATTTCCTGGCCACTGACCGTAAATTTGGAAGTTGACCGTATAAAAGTTCCCGTTACTTTCTGGTAGGTGCCCGTAATTTTGGAAGCTCACCGTATAAAAGTGTCCGTGATTTCCTGGTGAGTGCCCGTAATTTTGGAAGCTAACCGTATAAAAGTGCCCGTGATTTCCTGGCTACTGACTGTAAATTTGGAAGTTGACCGTTTAAAAGTACCCGTGATTTCACGGTCGCTGTCCACAATTTTGGAAGCTTAACCGTATAAAAATGGCTGCCATTTTCTGGAAACTGCTTACAATTTTGTAAGTTGTCTGTATAAAAGTATTCGTTACTTTGCGAATAGCTCCTTTTAAATCTGGAAGTTTTCTGAATAAAATTACTCGTTATGTTCTGGATTTCTGCTCACAATTTTTAAAAGTTGACCTAATAGAAGTAACTCTAACTTCTGACCATGACCTAGAATTTTGGTTCATGACCACATAAAAATGACCATAAATTTGAATGCTGACCACCTAAACTGCCCCTCAATTTCTGATCACGAATCCAAATTTTGAAATTTGCTCGTACAAAAATGCTTATTAATTTGGAAGTTAGCACCCAAAAAAAGTGGAAATTGGTTCCTGACCCCTGCTCATATGTTAGGAGCCGATTGCAGTAAGAAGAGCCCATTTTGGAGGTACTGTAGAGGTTTCTTCAAAACCAGTATATATATATAATCAGAAATAAATTAATTATACTCGAAAGACAGAAGCCAAAATCAAAATATCTTAAAAACTTGAATAAATTTTATGAAATATTTAGTACATCATTTCAATATGTGTAATAATGTAGAGGTATTATAGAACACTAAACTTTAGTGTACAGTTAGTTACTTTATCAGTCACAAAGAAAATTTTAGACCAGAGACAATGTATAACTGTGCAATAGGCATTAAGTTAATGACCAACTACTTCTTTTCCCTAAGGCTAAACTGTTCTTGTACCACTAGCCAAAGAAACAAAATTCAACTTCAAATTGAGTTTTTCTTTTTGGTTAAATATACTTTTCCATTAATGGAAAGCACAACATGTTAAATTTAACATAGTTAACCTCAACAAGTTCTCACTGTTCAGCCCACATGTTTAAAAACGCTCAGGTATGCACAATTATATAGCATTGACCTAGTTGATATATGAATTCTTAAATCTTATTCACACTGCAAGGTAATAGAATGAAGAGGTATGATGTCCCACTCTTTCTCCAGTATACAATGAATTACAAACATAAACAGTGAACAGATAAACAAATTATAATTGTATACGACAGATAAATTAAACATTAAATTATGAAATATAATCTTAAATCACTTAGTGAAATTATGTTCAAATAACAGGTAAAGCAATTCAATTGAATAAAAAACAATTTATTAAAAATATGACTTACAAAAAATATATACAGACATTTATACACATAGACAATGAGTTGTAAAAATATACATACTAGCAGTACACGCATGGCAACGTGAAAATCATTATTATACCGCAAGCAAAGTACGTGAGAAGAATGAATACGTTGGATACTGCCGAAAATAATAAAAGTCATTCAATTGAAGGTTAGGACGTCACCCGCCCCAGTCAGCACATAAAATTGCCAGCTACGTTCCAGAAAAGTGTTGCGGGAGAAAACTAGATAGAGAAAAATAACTTTCAACTGCCTGGGGAAGATATTTTAACCATTCTTTTTAAATCCGACAGAACTTTCTAGTTATAAGCTGAAAAATTGACAAAATAGTGTTATTAGAACACGTTGATCAAACTAATTTAAAAACAAAATAACATTTCGATGGCAAAACAGACTATTTTTAAAAATTTCTCGAAATGGAGGAAAATCATGTTCGTGGGTTCCAGAGGTACTTTCTCTACAAGACTGTGCAGACAGGATCCAGCTGATAAAGATTTCGAAAGGATAAAATAAAAAAATGAGACATTTTGGGAGAAAAGAAGGGGGAAAAACAGAAAGTTAAAATATAACACAAATAACTTTTATAATTATAAGGAAAAAAAATGCACTTATTTGTTGCAGGATTATGTTGCAAGATGAACATATTATATTGAACTATTTGCAACTGATGTAAATTTGTTATGATAAATATTATGAAGTGGAATCGAAAATGAAAATAAAAAGTTCTTGATAACACATAATCCCTTCAATATTCAAATATTTATATAAGAACTATGCATGCAAAGATAATTAAAGCATCACCAGAAGCTTCATAGGTCATCAATGGGTACCACTAAACTCTTCAGTACAGAACTATTGAATAGGGAAATCATGAAAGCAAATATTTTTTATGAAAGTAAAAAGTTAAGAGATAATATAATAAAATATATACAAGTAATTTTACTTTAAATTCTAATATATATTTTAAAATCTTAGTACAATATTAATGTATTCGAAATCACTTTTCTTAAACTCCAGTTTCGTTTTTTTTTCTTTTCCTTTTCTTATGTGGTTTTATTAAATCTCGTTTGGCATATTTATTACTAAAGAATATTTTAATCGCTTTCACGCACCCACAGAAAATCTTGACGGCGTCTCTAGGCACCAGAATTTGCCCCAAAACCTTACGTACATTTACTAAAATAATTATTATTCCCTTCTTTTGTTACAGTCATGGAAAGTCCTTCCCACAGTTTTTTAGGTCTTATGGTTGGGAAGAGGGTTTCTAAGGTGAAACATGGAATGCTCAGCGACTCTCGTGGCACGCATGACCTTGGCGAGCAAATTTTGGCGACCTTGGCGTACAAAATAGATTACTGAAAATGCAACCCTTTTCTCGATATTTCTATTAGGGGCCGAGATCTAGGATTTTCATGAAAATTCTATGTACGCTCACGGCTAACGGGAGAGTATATAAACGCGTTTGGACCACACAGCGTCTTTATAGACTGGTTACTTCTCTTTGAAGCGTGAACGTCTTATTCTATCGCTTTACCCAATCAGCTGGTGAGCTGAGCTGCTTTGGCTTTATAGTTATTTGCTCTTGACTGTTTTGCTTGTTAGATATCAAAGTGCTGTAGATATCAACTGTCATTGACCGTGAGATTCACTGTCTATTTACATTGGTAATCTGTGCAAGGACTTGTTTCTCACAACTGTATGTGTTACGTGTTTTCCCATATTTTATAAATAAACCTATTCTCTCATTACCTGCGTGTTGGACTGTTTATACCATACACCAAGAGACCTTTCGCAACACTTTGATCACGTGTCTATATGTTAATCCCCTATCAAGAGAACGCATTTATTTTCTGTCTTTTGACAACTTTCATACAAGATGTATGCATATTCCGCTACTCTCCATAATAAATAAAAAAATAGTTAATAACTCAGCCTTTCCTTACTTAATGACTACAAAACGAAATCATTTTATACATTTATTTTTTAAAATCAATTTAAAACTACACTCTTATTATTGAGTCTGAGAGTTTTCCTTATTTTAATTATTTTCTCTTTTTAATCTTGTTAAAATTTATTGTTATAGGTATATAAATATATATTGACTTTTCTTAAAATTATGGAACGAAATTTACTCCTACGTTAAGACAATCAATTGATAACCGAGGTTCTGAAAATATTAAAATAGTTTGATTGTCACAAGAACACACAAGTTACAAAATTTCAAATTGCACTAGGAAGTGAATGAAAAGATAATTTTGAATTTTATTTTCACAAAAAAAAAAAAATATGTTAAAAGAAATTGTAAAAATATGACAATTTATGACAACCAAAAAATTAATACTTCAAAAAATTAATACTCTTATTTTTATTGTTTCCCAAACTTGCATATTATTTTGTGATCTTGTGTGTTTTGTGCTATTTCAACATCAATTTGCTTTATTTTGTTGTTCAACTTGTGTTGAAAATATATAGAGCTTATAGTAATGTAATTTTGCCACCATTATTATTTGTATGTATTTAATCTACCACTTTTACGTTTGCGAAAGTAACATCATAACATGTCTCATGACTAAGCAAATAAAGTTTTTTGACGCTGAATGGAAGAACATGTTATAGCAAAAAAAGATATTTCTCTATAATTAAAAAAGCTATAACCATGTCAATAAACATAAAACATTTTGAATGGTTTCTCCGTCACAAAAGTGCCGGAACAGCAAAATCGAGTGAAAAAATATAAAAAAAATGTAACCTCTAAACTTTAAACTCGTTTTCTGAAATTCGCTTAATTGTCACTCTTATTTCATCCACTCAGCTCTTCAAATACCCTCATAGTGAAGCAATATCTGTTTTCAGAATTTATGACACTTTTATAGTTTTCAGCTCAATTCTACAAGAAATCTAACGGTAAGAAATTCAATTAAAACCATGCAAGAACTAACAAATTCGCAAAAAATCTTGACCTTACAATTTAATTCGTGTTTACTATCTGCCTCTTAAGTTTGCTGAAAGTAATTTAAACAGTAGCTTACATCGTAATAGCTATTCGTAAATAATGCAGTTGCCTATGAAATGAGAAAACTTTCATCTTATTATTAAAAATAAACATCATTAAGTGTAGTGACATAAACTTAAGTGATGAACTCACCAATGCAAGCAATAAACGGAGTTACTGGAGCTTCATTCTGCACCTCATGGAGGCTCTTGTTTTCCTGCAAAATAAATCCACATAATAAAAATACTTTCATAAAAACTGGTAAAAATTTGGTTCAAAAAATGTAACTACACAGTAATAATTCATGCATATCAACTTGAGAGTAATATACATTTGGCAATTCATATTGCATAAATATATATGTATACATACATATTTACAGACATTTCTACTCCGAGAAGCAACACAGACTTGAGCATGCAATTAAGTAAAGGTTAAATATTTTATGTCCATGACATTACAGATAACATTAGTATGACAACTATGAAAACATGCAACATATGATTGAATAATTTATCATTCTCAGTACAAAACAAAATTTTCATGCTACAATAATTACTACTCTCTCTGTATAAAACATGCAACATCTGATTATCAATAATCTCTGCAGAACAAAACATGGTAAGTAAACTTCAAAAACACACATTACTTTACAATAACTACAGTATAACATTAAAATATTGGGTACTTTTCTGTTAGCCGGGTGCCAGCGAAAAATCGCCAAATAATGTAGAATTCTGCCAAATTTCTTACAATCATTCTCTGTGTCATTTGCTTGGGAACTTGGCTCGCATTTGGTTCACAATGGGCGACATTTGCGCCCGGCTAACAGAAAAGTACCAAATATTGGCTAAAACTGCCTGACGGCAGTAAATCACAAGCAATGAATAAGGAATGAAGCAAGTATGCACCCTAAACTTCAGGTTAATGTCTACTTATTCAATAATTCTCATGTCTTAAATGAAAATCAACCATGTTTTGAAATATATCCTATAATCTGAAATATTTATTCCAAGCTAAAATTTGCATGTATCTTAAGATTAATTAAGTAAATCATATAGCATGACAACTATGAAAACATGTAACATATATGATTGAATAATTATTAACAATTTCAAAACTATCTGTATATAATATTAACACAAGGAAATCTGACATTATGAATATTAGAATGGCATTGACAGTGCTTAACATAATTTTTAGTTTTGAGGAAATTTTAACTACACACTGTGCAAGTGAACATCACGGTCAAAATTGGTTTTTAAGAGTGAAACTATCTGCAGGGGCACAACAGATGCATCTTGGTATCAGGTATTATCCGAGAACAAATGAAAGATAATTACTCTTCAACAGTGGCGAATCCAGGGGAGGGGCTATCGGGCTGCAGCCCCCCCCCGAGCTAAACCAAAAATCTTGATTTAATTTAAAATCACTACAACTGTTTGATCTTAGTTTTCATTAAAAAAATAGTAATAAAATAATGACAACATTGTGCTTTCTGACTTGACAGGCTCGAAAATTTTCCACTGTTCTATTCATTCCACTCGCACTTGTAGCGTTTGCGCGGTCGAAAACATTTTTTTGGCTAGTTATTTCATTGTATTTTTTATTAAATTATCGAAAATATTGTAGTGTTCTTTATTATTTTTATTGTCAGGAGAGGAAAGCCTGTAAAGTTAAAGTGTTTTGGCTTATATAAGTCATGAGGTTTGAGATTCGTCACTACGATAAAAATTTTTTATGACCTCAGCCCCCTCCACACCCGAATCCTGGATTCGCCACTGCTCTTCAATGTGTATACATGTGCACAATGGACTCGGTACATAAACACACACATACTTATATATGTACAAATATACAATAGGTATACATTATAGGAGTAAAGAAATTTTTTTAACTGAAGCTTCTTTTTCATTAATTCCCTGTATTGAGCTGAATAATACAAGAAAGCTAATATTTACAATTCATGAAAATAAATATGAATGCTAACCTGAAGGAAGAACACAGTAAATAGTCTAAAATGATTAAATCGTACATATTTGTACTTTGGCACAACACTTATTAGCTCATATTTTAACAATCAACAGATAAAATAAAGACATTAAAGGTAAAAACACAAATCGTTAGAAATAAAGTTAAAATAAGAAAAAATATTCCGTTTCAGGTTTTGGGGCAAATTTTTGAAAATTTACATTGCAGTAACTAATTCAAAAAGGAGACCACATCTTGATGAAATTTGATATTTTTCCATGTCTATATCAATAGCACACAGAGTGTGTTGATTTCACATGGAACGACCCAAAGAGCATCCAAAATTTTGAACAGAATTTCAATTTTTTTTTCACTATAGAATGCTAATTATAATCGAAATTAGTGTAAAGAATATAACATGGTTTCAGAATATAATTTGTAAACTTTTGCTACGGAAATTTTCAAATTTGTCTCGCGAAATATTATTTTAACATATAAAACATTAGCGAGAAATTAACACATATAATAAGCAACTGTCTATTGCTGAACAAATTATTCCTCTCCCGTTATGATTATTTCAATTTTGGGATGACATGAAATTCGAAAAAAAAAAAAAAAAAATAGAACTCTTAAACGAAAAAAAAAATTGTTCTTCAACTTAAATACTGCAATAATTACCATGAACAACAGCATTTTAATATAAAAAACAGAAATCTAACATCTAATGGCAAATCTTAAGAAATATATTTCATCGCAGTAATCACTAAGCTATAAGCAGTCCACTGCACATTACGTTTGAAACAACGAAGTACTAAAAATAAAACAAACTAAAGAAACAACAGAAAGCTAAAGAACAATATAATTATCTCACCTTCTAATTAATAAGGACTTGATCCAGAACTTCCTCGGGAAAGTCAGGCATTGATGACAAAATGTCGACAGAAAATGTGGTCAAATGGCGTACATTTTTTCCCGCTCAATCTTCAGGTTGGTACGTCATCCCGATTGACCAATGAAAAGCGTCCGTGATAACGGAAGGGAAAATTACTGTATTTGACCGTAAAATCAGAAACATCCTATAGGAACAACAATATAGGGGTTATTCCCGTAAAAAGGGAAAAATGGCCGTTGACCGTAAAAATGATGGGCAGATGGCCGTGAAATTACGGAAATTTTTGAGAGTGTAGAACGAAAATCCCGTGCTCTTTCCGATGGTGTATCTATTTTTGTCGTACATTTATCCAAAACCATGCTATTGAGAAATTAGTGCGAAAAATCAACCAAAACAACACAGAACATTAAATAAAAAAATTTCTAGATTAAATTTTAAAATTTCGGCTTTGAGGTGCATTCAGTCACCATTACGACTACCTGTGTGCCAAATTTCAAGGTTGTAAGTGCGATAGATTCGTCTGAACATCGCACGCAGACACGCACACATACACACAAACATTGCCTCTTATAAGTATAGATGAAGGCGAGAATGCTCTTTCACAAGTTCTGTGTTCGTGAAAGGTATTAAATATTTCATGGCTTTAACACCGAGTTCTTGGTACTCTTCTTTCCCTGCTACCCAGAAGTCAATCAAATTTCTTTTTTAAAATTCGGATTCTAATGAAGAATCAGTGGAAATTGTTAATTTTTAGGCTTTTTGAAAAACGCTTCGTTGAATGGATTTAAAATCACCGCTCTTCGGAAAATATTGTCTGAATGACAACTTAAGTCCTTTTAAATGTGCTATTATACTAGTTTTTGCTTTTTTTTATTAATTTAAGTTCGTTCTCAGATAAATAGCTGTGAAGTGTCTCAAAAACCTCATACTTTTTTTTATATATACAGGATTCCCAAAAAACTCATCTTCTTAATCATAGACTCGATTTTGTCAGTTACCTTAAGAATGGTTATGGAATGGTTCTGCAATTCTAAATTAAGTTTATTTATTTCTGAAAAATGTCAGATAAGTAAGCAAGCTGTTGCAACCATTCACACTCATACAATTTAGAGCTCAACCTAAAAGGGTGGTCTTCAAAAAACATATGAACTTCATGTCTCAGTTCAAACAATCTTGCGAGTAGATTTCCTCGCTCTTCGTATGACTTAAATTATTGGCGTGAAAGTGTTTGAACAGTTCCACCCAACGACTTTCGGTTTAAATATTCCCAGTATTTCATTCTGTCACTTCATGCGGTGTAATGAAGTTATAACTAATTGCGAGACAGAAGGCTTCTGACCAACTTACATATGTGTGATACGTATAGCGCATGTACCATCATCGCTGGGCTACTAGACATTACTGTCGGATTTTTTGCTTTTTGGCGCCTTCTTGTTTGAAATTGTTATCGTGGGTTGCTCTCTTTCTGAAAACGGGACATTTGGGCGCCCCGAAGTTGTGCTTGGGGACAGGCTACCAAAAACCGGGACATATGGTCACATTAGCCATTACCGACTTTGATTTCGCGTTCCCCCAACTGGTCCTTCGCGCTAGGGGTACGCGTATCACAGGTTGAGAACCTCTGGTCTAACCGAATCATTCTTTGAACTGTTACAATTGATTTGCTTTCGTGGAACCAGAGACGTGCCTTCTGCTGCACGGTAGCCATTTTGACACTTGAGTTGGATTGCGCAGATTTAGTGCGCAGTAACGGCGAGTTACCTCTCTGAAAAAAACTATTTGAGTAACTCTCTCATTTAAAAAAACAAGTTGCTGCATTATAGGTTTCTTTTTTTATTATTAATTTTTGAAAAGGGTCCATTAATTTATAACCACCCTGTATATTTTACTCTAAATCAACCTATTAATAGAGTATAATGCTGAAAACTTCTCTGAAAGAAATAATACTTTTGCCTGCATTTCATATAACGAAAACAATCATATTTTTAGGATGCAAATGTTTCACGAGTGTAATGGATTTAGACAGGATATCCAACGGCTACAAAAATTTTTAAAGCGGTTAACCCAAGTTTAATCGTATCGCTTAAAGAAGACGATGTTTATATAGTGCATAATTGTTTAACTGCCCAATTTAACGCCAGAGCGGTTATCCTTAATGGCGAAGTTAAGATTGAAACGTCTTAAATTGAGTAGCTGCTAAGTAATAAAGTACAGGAGGAATTTTAAAGGAGGGGGTCTTAATTTTTCAAATGTCGCAATTTTCTAAATGCCATGAAATTTATAATTGCTTTTTTAATAAGTTTTCCAAATTATTTTTCAAGTTTCTAAGATAAATCACGCAGAAACTCAAAATATCCCTCGTAATTATTCTTGCTTAAGAGGATTTTAGTCTATTTATGTGGATGGTTTGTTAATTTTACAAGTTTTGAAACCATGATATAGATCTTGTAATTGTTAAAATAACTGTGTGTTTTTCAACAAGTCAAGCGCGAGGAACAGCACCTAAAAAGCGCCTAAGATTTTAAGGATTCTTAAAATTACACTTACTATACACTTCAGTTAATGTGACTTGTTTCATGTTTGCAAAGATAGAATTTTGTAGTTTTTTTCCAATCGCATCTAATGTGCGAGAGGTTTGAAATGTTGTACACTTATTTATTCTCGACGACAATACACTATTTGATTGTTTTCAGAGCTTAACTGTCAGTTGATCTACCAATTAAATTAAATTTTTATTCTGTACTCGTGACGCTATCTGGTAGCGAATTTGAGAAAAATGGATTACAATAATTCAATTTTAATTAATTGTAACTTAAAAGTTAAAAACATTGGATATAAAAGTATTTTTCTTTTTAGCGCACTAATAAAAGTGTGTTTATAAAAACTGTTCTTTAAAGCCGCCTTAGCCTAGTGGTAATGTCTCGACTTCGGGGCGAAAGGACCCGATTCCACTGAAGATCCACCGTGTCTGTAGCACACTGAATCATATGTAGTGGCCAAACGTCCTTCAGCTTGCGTGGCGTGGAAGTTTGGAGAGGGGTGCCAGCTCAGGTGTCGTCCTCGTCATCTGACTGAGGTTCAAAATTACGAGGTCCGTCCCAATATAGCCCTCGTGTTGCTTCAGAACGGGACGTTAATATAACTAAACTTCTTTTAAAACATTTGTTATTTTTGTTGTTTATTGTTTCTCGTCACAAAAGCCAAATATCAGGAACAGATTTTGCAAAAAAAGAAGAGAATTCTGAAAATGCGGAGAGAAAAAAAAATATATAATTTTTTTTAAATCTTTAATATTTAAAAGGATGGTAGAAATTTTGCGACGTATCTATTTTGAAAACTACTCACCGTAGATCGCCTCAAATCGAAGGCGGTTCAGCAGAGTTTTCACTCAAGTTGACCTTCTGTAGCTTTCGCTGGAGCATTCCTTCGCGCGATACGTACCGATATCGCGAATTTTATATTTCGAACTATTGTCATTTGAAATTTTTCCGTTTCTTCTTTGACAAAAGATGTAGCATGATCTTTTCAAAAAATCGTGGAATTCTGTTGCAGTAAAAAAAATTCATGTTGCTGCTCAGATGAAAATTATCGTAGTATTCCGTGCTTAGGAGGAATTTTAATTCGACATTAATCAAATATATAAATTTGACACCTTCTGGTGGTTTGGACTCCACTTACCAAATTAGTACTTTTAGTTTCTGTATCATAAAGTAAATCAAAATTGAAGAAAGCATTAAATCGTCGAAATCAATCTGAATATTGATGTATCTCTGAGTTCAGACCTCCTAGAGGTTGAAAAATGTTTTATGAAATTATTGGTTCACATCTGCTCCGTGATCAGATGGAATGCTCAAAAATGGAAAGAACTACACAGATATGAGCAATTACTGTGAATCTCACACTGAATTTAGGCGCTATCAAATTTGGGAAAAATCAGCAAAGTCCAAAGTGTGTGAACAAGATGCTCACAAACGTCAACTAGTCAGATAAAACTTGCATACGTTCGCCTAGAATTTTAGACCAACTGTCGTCTAGGTTGAGAGGATTAAACCTGTGGTGCGCGACAAATTCTGGCCACTAGGGAAAGAAAAATGAAAAGGAGGGATTAATTTTGCAGTTCTGGGTAGCAGTGAAACAAGAGTGTCAAGAACTAGAGTTAAAGCAACGAAAGCATTTATACCTTCACGACCCAGAACTTGTAAAAGAACTCCGTCTTATACGTATATAGTCATGCAGCTGCCCGTGGAATGGACTTCAACAAATAAAAAAAGCCCATAACAATTATAAGAAAGTTTACAAAAAGAAATCACAAAACAGAAATATATTTATTGAGTTGGTCCGCTCTTTCTCCTCTCTTGAGTACCCGTAATCGATCCAAACAATGTTAAAAATTACAATGATATATTTATTACACCGCAAGCAAAAGTATAAGTGCAGGAAATAAGTTAGAGACAGCGCTTAAGAAATAATAATCAAGTCATCGAGTACATCATCTCCCTCCGCAGAATGCGAAAGTAATGACGTCACCTGCTGCGAGATACCAATAATGCAAGCTGTGTTCCGGAAAAGAATGTCGTCGGGAGAAAACCGCTGAGAAAAATAACCTCAACTGCCCAGAAAATTAATTAAAAAAAAAACAGGAAAAGATATTGTTAACCTTTCTTGATTTAAATCCGACAAGACTGATATGAGCATTAAGCTGAAAAAATTGAAAATAATAGCGTTATTAAAGTCGGTTATAAATCAAGATTAAAACAAAAATAACATTTGATGTTAAAACTGGCTATTTTCTCAAAAAAATTCTAAAATTCAGTAAATTACGTTAGAAAAAACTAACTTCATTGAAAGAAAAAAATCGTGCTCCTTTCTCGATGGTATTCATTTTGTCGTCAATTATCAAACCATGCTATTGAGAAATGAGGTGTCAGAAAAATTACTCAAAACAACACAAAGAATAATAAAAAATTTTAAATGTAAATCTTTAAAATTCAGTTCGCGTCACCACTCTAAAGACTACCTTGCCATTTGCAGGAGTAGTGGATATCTGTCTCGGACACGCACGACACACCACACGAAACAAACATTGCCTTTATAAGTATAAATTAGAAAATATCGAAATAAGCTCGACGAGCTCCAGTATCAGAGATATATCTGTCTCTATTTGAACCCAAATTTATCAAACTTCAGGTCAGGGAGACAGCCCTGAGGATCTCTGAAATGCCTTCCATTAATTTGATACTATGATAGTAATTAGTCAATTTCTATAATTCGTGCAGAAATGTCAGCTACTAATTCTGCTTTGTGCTTTAGTCAACATCAGGTTGTCAAACAAAGAAACAAAAAATGAGTTGCAGCGGTACAACTCACTGCCTTCTCCTTTTTAGTGGGGCGCATAAAACTTAGAGTATCAAGGTTTTTCCTCCCATGATCCTCTCTCTTCTCTTCTGTGATACTTGTTCATTCCCTGGATCTTGTTCCTGTCTTAAGTATCAGTCTAATGACTGTGTCGTGTGAACGTTAGCTGATCTAATAAAATGGTTGTGAACTTGAAGTTAATTCTTCAAACAGGGTCATTCCATATAAACGTGAGTCCTGTCCCCTCTACAAAGGTACAAAATAATTTCTACAGCTGCGTCATATTAATCTCAACTCCTAAGCTGTTTTAGCATCGCTTTAACGTTTCACAAAAAAAAACATCTTGTGCTTGGGGGTAGGTATAAAGAAGAAGTAGCAAAATAAAGTACGAAATCATGGGGATGGGAGAAAAAATGTTGGGAATGCTGTCTGTCATGTCTGTCAGTCTCTGTATTCGCGTGTGTATGAACGCGATAACGAAAGAGAAACATACAAGCTAAGTAGATGAATTTCTGATTATGAATTGCATCAAATTGTAGGTTTGTGTCAATTATTGGTACAATCGGTCAACGGAAAAGTCTT
>BGPR01026626.1:0-21378 GCA_013235015.1 Araneus ventricosus | reverse complement strand
TGATTGTGGTTTATTGGCGAAAGAGCCATTCGTTGGCTATGCTGCACTTATAGTTGGCGCAGCGGCTATACTGCGGACTAATATTAAATATTAGTCCTAATGAGAATATAAATGAATCCCCCCCAAGTACTATTATGCTGCCTCATTGTGGTGGGGTGGTAGCCCTGGGTGGAATGGGCGATGTACGTCCGGAGTTTTTTCTTCTGGCAGTATCTCCCAAGGCGTGAAGGCCATTCCATTATTCCCAGCTAAAGCAAAAGGCAATGGACAAAGTCAGACTTCTTCCCTTGGGCGTCCAAGGTCCAGTGCCAACAGAAGCTGCACTCTCCTCCTTTACCATGAATCGTTCGAATATAGTATTGATTTTCTGTGGGCGAGCGGACTCTTGTACTTGATCTAGCTGAGGAGTAGTACAAGTGGAATAAGAAACAACAACATATAAATGAATACTAGTGAATGGTTGGTTTGATTTTGGTTTATTGGCGAAAGAACCATTCGTTGGCTATACTGTGCCTATAGTTGCCACTGCGGCTATACTGAGGACTAATACTAAATATTAGTCCTAAGGAGAGTATAAATGAATACTAATGAATGGATAGTTTGATTGTGGTTTATTGGCGAAAGAGCCATTCGTTGGCTATACTGCGCCTATAGTTGGCCCTTAGTCCTAATGAGAATATAAATGAATACTAATGAATGGTTGGTTTGATTGTGGTTTATTGGCGAAAGAGCCATTCGTTGGCTATAGTGTGCCTATAGTTTGAAGTGGGCTATACTGCGGACTAATACTAAATATTAGTCCTAATGAGAATATAAATGAATACTCTGTAATAAAAATTTAAATTGCAATGTGCTGAAATATTTAATAGATGTAGACAGCTTGCGTATATATAAGATATTGCGACTAACGGAGGGTTAAACCTAGGCTTGCTTTTACATATCACTCTGCTTTGTGTTGTTTTCACATTATCCGAAGAGAAAAACGCAGAAAGTGAAAGTAATGTGATAGTCAAAAAATTCAACCTCGTAATCTTGAAGATTCCTCACCACTCTGAATCTCCACTCTTTCCAATTTCTTAGAATAATGTATCTTTAAATGCAACTGCGTTGTAAATAATTAAAACGATAATAAATAATAGCAACTTAGAAAATACATTCTGCTTATTTATCTTGACGCATTTTTTCTCTGAAAAATTTGTTCGTATGCTTTGGCAATGAATATTTCTACGTTAAATTATTAACTGAATGATGATAAAATGAAGATATTTAATTACAAAAAAGGAAATATAGAAGAAGTAAACGATAGTGGTAACAATATACTTTCTGCGCGCAACGCAACAGCATCCAGTGATCGGATTAACAATATTGTCTATAATCAACTAACCAATTAAGATAGAATCAAAAAAACAAAAATATTGCTTCAATAAAAAATTATAACACATTAAGATTAAACAAATAAAATGGAAGAGAACTCGAATGGCGAACTTTTACAAAGTGCCTCTCGCCATCGGAGTTCTAATGTGGATACATTTTCTGTCAAGGGAATGACTAAATAGTCAATTTTATTTGACTATTTAGTCATTCCCTTGACTTCTCGCTTTAAAATAATGCTTCAATAAAAAATTATAACACATTAAGATTAAACAAATAAAATGGGGAAAAAATGGAAGAGAACTCGAATGGCGAACTTTTACAAAGTGCCACTCGCCATCGGAGTTCTAATGTGGATAAATTTTCTGTCAAGGGAATGACTAAATAGTCAATTTTATTTGACTATTTAGTCATTCCCTTGACTTCTCGCTTTAAAATAATGCTTCAGTAAAAAATTATAACACATTAAGATTAAACAAATAAAATGGGAAAAAATGGAAGAGAACTCGAATGGCGAACTTTTTCAAAGTGCCACTCGCCATCGGAATTCTAATGTGGATAAATTTTCTGTCAAGAGAATGACTAAATAGTCAATTTTATTTGACTATTTAGTCATTCCCTTGACTCTCGCTTTAAAATAATGCTTCATTAAAAAAATTATAACACATTAAGATTAAATAAATAAAATGGGAAAAAATGGAAGAGAACTCGAATGGCGAACTTTTACAAAGTGCCACTCGCCATCGGTGTTCTAATGTGGATAAATTTTCTGTCAAGGGAATGACTAAATAGTCAATTTTATTTGACTATTTAGTCATTCCCTTGACTTCTCGCTTTAAAATAATGCTTCAGTAAAAAATTATAACACATTAAGATTAAACAAATAAAATGGGAAAAAATGGAAGAGAACTCGAATGGCGAACTTTTACAAAGTGCCACTCGCCATCGGAGTTCTAATGTGGATAAATTTTCTGTCTAATGACTAAATAGTCAATTTTATTTGACTATTTAGTCATTCCCTTGACTTCTTGCTTTCCCTTGACCGTTCCCTTTAATATCTCGTTAAATTATTTTACTTGTACATGATAAAATGAACTTTTCTACATTAATTTTCTACGCTAAAAGAAAAAGGCAATATGCGAGATATCCATTTATTTAAAATAATTAATTCCTACTACATTCCGTTAATGAACGCTCTAGGAGAAAATTAGAATTCGAAATCTTGATTTTTTTCCCTGTCATATACGTATTCTGCTGAACAGTTTTGTGAGATTTTTAAATTCTTGAGGATTATTTTCCGTTGATTTTCTTTTTTCCTTCGAAATTTTTCGAAGAAATTATTTGTTTTTCACGCTTTTAGAGATACTTTTCAAATGAATTTACATCTTGAAAGAAAAATAATTATCGATTCCTTTGAAACTGCAAACAACTAAATTACAGTGAAGCATCGTTTTGACTTGCACCGGATACTTTTCCATTCACTTCATTGCTAACAATATCTTTAAGCCCGTATCAGACGACAGCGTTCTGCGAACATTGCCACTCTCAAAAGTTCGTAGTGACGTCACCTGTCACACAGGATTTCGATCATCGTAGGCTGTATTCAAGCGTCGTAAAAATATACACGATAGCGACTGAAAACTGTTAGTGAAGAAAATTCTCGCCAATCTGGTGCGATTTTGACTGTGACGTAGTTCGCCGGTTGAATACAGTCCACGATAATTGAAACCCTATATAATAGATGACGTCATTACAAACTTTTGAGGGTGGCAATGTTCGTTTCATGCCGGAACCTGCTCGCAGAACGATTCTGTCTGGTATGGGCTTTAGAACGTCGAATGGTTCGCATGAATGCCAGGAGAAAAACATTTAAGGATATAAGGTCATATCAAAATAATTTAATTTCAGTCGAAAAACAAACCTTCCATCAATCAAAACCGAATAGTTCTCGAAACAAGTATAAAATTTGAATTTTTATGGAAATTGTTTAAAACAAAAGAAAAAAAATCAAGAATTACTAATACATCAATTGAGTGTTTGTCTATTGGAATAAAATTATCCTCTATATTGCAAAATAACCGATAATGTTATATGTATGTTCCCTGAATAACGGTCTAGCATGAACATCTTTTAAATAACCGTCTATTTACATGTCACGATGAACATTATACCAATCAGATGGTTATAAACTCGGAAAAGATAAAATATATAAATACGGTTACTCAAAAAGGTGTGTTGCAATGAAAATTTTTTAAATTTTTGTTTTAACTGTTAGAAAAACTTTGTGTACTTTGTATATGAAAAAAAAGATTTAGACTTGTATAGAAGATCAGAAATGTTCTAAAATATGATAACAAGATAATGAAGCAAATCTCTTATGACAAAAAATGGTTTAAATTTGTTTACTATATAATTAAAAATTCTCTATTTTTAAGAATCAACCTTCTAGCTATGACTTTTCTCAATCAAATATTTGTGGCAAGAAAAGAGCGTTATCCGAAATGTATATTTTCCTTGTCCTTTGCATTCATGGATATTCGAAATACTGAAAGAAATGTTGTCTTTCTAAGAAAAATGGCTGGTGAACTGAAAATTTCATCTTTTCGAAATACGGCTTGCGTATACCTAACTATAAAGCAAAGACAACTTTCAGGTCGTATCGAGGACAGTTACCATGACAACGCGATTCAGCCAATTTCGATATCGAAATAAGAAAACAGTAGCGCTAAACAGAAAATATCTGCTTTTAGATTTGTGATAAAACGGACTGGACTCAGAATTCGAAAGCGGAATTCCAGAAAGCATTCCACTGAGCCTCATTTTAGATAAAAGATGTGAAAAATGTTATTTGAAAATGAAAATATATATATATATATCAAAATACTTAAAATATAAACATTACTTATTAAGATATACCTGTTTATACTTTAATATATAGTATTTTAAAGATCTCTAACCAATTTTAAATATAATTTCCTTTACTATGTTTATTAAAATTGCCTACTCTTCATTTATTAATTATGTATTATTTATAAACACTGTTAAATATTAGAAACTGTAAATTGCAGAAATTTGAAGAACTCTATCTTAGACTGTGAATTTAATTTAAAAATAATTCTGCCATTTTAATTCAAAAATAGCTATTTTATCTTTTTGTCCACATCATGACCTTAAGTCACATTTATCCAATTTTTATTTATTAGAATTTTTGAATCAATCGAAATTTCCGTGTAGCATCGTTAAGTTTGTGTTATCCAGGTTTCACCATACTGTACTTTATCTTTTAAAAATTATTCTAGTAAATCCCTGTTTTATTTCAAAAATAATTCCGGACATTGAATTGATATCCGGGACGAAATTGGGAATCTAAGATTGTCCGTCTAAGCTGTGATATCTGGTTGCTTTGGTTAAACGCTGAGAGCCGATACTGAAATCAGCTGCTTTATTTTCACGAAAGGTCTTCTTTTCCATCGAAAGAGAAGCAAAAATCAATTTCCCATTTGGTGTGTTGAAATAAACTGCTAAATATTAAAAATAATCTTTGCCGCAATTTTAAAGCAAAAATTTTCATTTCCTTATCCGAAATCATCTGCAGATCTTGCTTTTCTGAATTCGAATTTTTAATAAATCGAAATCTTAGTGTTATTTCATCAGGCTTAAATTATCCATTCCACCATATTTTTCTTCTTTAATACATTTTAAAAGTTATGCTAGTTTATTATTATTTTATTTTGGCAATATGCTTTTAATTAAACTTCACGACAAACCGAGGAATGGGATTCCAATTCAGATCAAACATTTGAAGCTTAGGAATTCCCAGCTAATCCAGGATGTTTGGTTGCTTCGATTAAACGCTGAGAGCCGATGCGGAAATCAGCTGCTCTACTTCCATTGAAAATCTTCTTTCGCGTCCTTTTCCATCCAAAAGAGAAGCAAAAATCGATTTCCCATTTTGTTTATGCGGAAACACAATTATAACTGATATCTTTTAAGGGTAAAAAAAGAGCAACAAAATTCCATTCCGCAAAAAACACGGCACTTGATTAAGCACTTCAGATCAGTAATTACATTGCAAACTGCAGATAAGCAGAGATACTGAGCATTTTTTTCAGACAACTTTGTCATGACCAAGTTTTTTTAAGTGGTTCAATAACCCTGAGGGCTTCAGTAATTACGAAAACTCATTTTTCTGGGTTAAAAACGCTCGCTACTTTTGAAAACAAGCACAAAATTCTCCTCGTCAGATAATTTTCATTTTGTCTGGGGTAGCCTCATTACGGAGAACAACTCGTTTTGATTATTATTCATGTAATTCCTGGCGGTTTTTATTGAATGAAGGAAGGCAAAAATATATTCATACACGTTGGGACTTGAATGTTTAAAAAGAATAATTTGTCTGCTGAATTTGTTTTTATGTGGCGAATTTATTTTTTTCATTTTTATCATCAAGATAAAATAGATAGTATAAGAGCATTATTTTCATTTAATTATGGAAAATAAGAGATATATAAAGAAAATTAGGTACTTACGTATTAACGCCACCGAGGCTACAGATTGGCGGTAATGCGCCAATAAAGAGCAATCATGTTTACAAAAACCGCCAAATTGGCATTAATACGTAAGTACAAAAACTGCCAAATTGGCGGCACTTAAAAACCGCCAAATCTGTAACTGCGGTGGTGTTGGCAGCACTTAAAAACCGCCAAATTGGTGTTAATACGTAAGTACAAAAACCGCCAAATTGGCGGCACATAAAAACCGCCAAATTGGCGTTAATACGCAAGTACAAAAACCGCCAAATTGGCGTTAATACGTAAGTACAAAAACCGCCAAATTGGTGTTAATACGTAAGTACAAAAACCGCCAAATTTGGCGCCACTTAAAAACCGCCAAATTGGCGTTAATATGTAAGTACAAAAACCGCCAAATTGGCGTTAATACGTAAGTACAAAAACCGCCAAATTTGGCGGCACTTTAAAACCGCCAAATCTGTAGCTTCGGTGGCGTTAATACGTAAGTACCGAAAATTATTTTAAGACATTGAAACCAAGGATCTGGGCAGGTTGAGCCACGGCGCGATTGAAGACCTGTTTAGTCTGAACTGTTCTTCAACCGTGCAATGTCTTAGCCACTTAGTTCAGCCATACCATGACAATTAGTTCTATCGGAACACCGTTTCGAAGCAACAGGATGATTATTTTGAGACGGACCTCGTAAATTTGAGGCCTGGTGAGATTCCAGTCCAGCATTTCCTCTTCAATCTTCCGCATCATACCAAAGTGAGGCCTTCGATCCCCAATGACAGACTTAACGAGCTCCAACCCCACATACTTCGTGGCTGTTTGGTGTCGTGTTAAGAAAACACGTTACTTCTTTTGACCATTTTTTTTTTCTCCTGAGAAGGGGTACAGGAAGTATGATCCCTTCCCCTCTGATTTTCTGGGAATTTCGCGTGGGGGTGTTTGACCCTTTTTTCGTCGTCCGTGAAAAACTTCGAGAACTCTCTGACGAAGGTTTTGCTTGACCAATGGTCTTTGAGTTGGGGGACTTGGGAAAGAGATTTTTTTGGGGTTGCTAGGCAGATCGGAGCTTGGACGAATGCAGTTCCGGATGTAGGGAGTGCAACGTAATTTTGACCGGGAGCCTTAGGGTTCGCCGCGGAACGAAGAGATGTCGTAAGTTGTTGGTTTTTTTTCTCTAAATAACGCAAACTTTGTGGCCCGAATTTATTTGATTCACGATTGTCTGTTCGTCACACAAATTTGGTGACATCTCGTGCAGAAATCAAATAATTGGTTATTTGAATAGACCTGGGTCACAAAATAAAGTTAACCCTGAAACTGAAGGAATATCAGATGTAAATTCGCAATCTTGACCGGAAATGCTACATATCCGTTGAAATTAGTTTTAAAAAGAAATATAGTTCGGTCCGCGTGAAAAGAATGATTAATCAAAAAAAAATGAATTTTTCTGAATTTCTATATTTTGCAAAGGCAAATTTAAGTAACTCCTGTTTGTGCTACTTGGTTGAATTTTGTGAGAAGGTACAGTGAAATGTTTATTGTTTGAGAGGAAAATTGATTCATTATTATTTCGTGTCATGGAATGATATGTAAAATTTGATGAAATAATTAATATTTTAATCAAGATAAATCTCAAGCGAATGATATTATTGTTAAAAGTAATTGTCCTTTTTTTTTATTAGTGATGAATTATTTTGGTGTGATGAATAATTTTCTGCATTAAATGACATGTGGTAACAAAATGATTTTTATGTGTGTGTGACTGTGCAATGTGCACAAATACATCATTGCCATGAAATAGTGATTTCTATTAATTGTTTATTTTTAGTCAAGATGTTTGCGATATTGCGTTTTTTCCAGCAAATGGCTGAAATTATGCTGTTTAAATTATGTTACATAAATCTCTTTTATGATTCTCACAATACCATAAAATAAAGATAGCTAATCCAAAGTAAATGCCTGAATGATATGTCTCTTTAAAATATCTGATTGAAGTATATCTTGCAAATGCCTGATTGATGTATCTCTTAAAATTGAATGATGTTCCTCATGCTGACAGAGCTTCCTTAAGGCATGGCCTGGATGAACTCTGGGTTATTTAATCAAACACAACGCGATAAAATTAATTTTTTTGTTTGACTTCAGAAGTCTGACATTCTTTATGTATAATAAAATGAAATAATATAAAATATAAGAGAAATACCAAATTATCAATACGACATTGGTCCCATCACGTTTCGATCCTGATCCAAACTAACATCTCGCGTCTAAGCTGCAGCGGAATCAACCAACGAACTTGAATCGGAGGATTGTTACGGATTCGCTCCTCTAGCTATTTTTTGTTGCTTTGTGTGTTAATTGACAGATCTTCCTTGAGACGGCCGTTGGAAGGTCCAAAATCATCTAAAATAGTGATATTATAAGCTTCATAACTCGGTCAGTTTTAACCCTCTGATACCGAGCGAGGCGGTCTAAAAATTTCCCTTTAACAGCAATGAAGGCCGGTCTGAGGCGGCTGGCTTCTTTTGAGGTGTGGTGAGGTTCTGAGATCGCTTAGGACATAAGAGCTGTAGGGGGTCCAATTGTCCTTGCACACAGCAGCCCATTTTCGTGCGCCTTAAGGGAAGGTCATAGCAGGGAGTAGGGCGGGATGGTAAATGACCACCCAGGTCATGGGTGAGTCCAATTCATGTCGGGTCCTCCAGAAAGATCCTGGTTTTAAAGGAGCTAGAAGAAAAAAGACGCCTCGGGTTTAAAAAGTTAATCACAGAAGTGTGGTGAATTTTATTTAAAAATGTTAATGTGTCAAGAATATTTTACAAAATAAGAATAATCAGACAAGGGGACTGTACAAAAATTGAGACTGCGTAATTTTCTTAGTACTAATTCATTGAATGAAACAACATGGAAATTATTTTTAACGACATTTAAGGCATTTTTAGTTTTGATTGTAAATTATTATACGCCTATCTATGAAGGTTTAAAAGTTAACTATTGGGCCAGGATTGCACTGGTAACCCTTTATATAATGAATGAAATAAATGATCTTTGCATTTTCTGTAGTTTTTCTGAGCAATAATCCTCTCCTTTATAATTGGGAATATTTCTTAATATTATTAATTTTCTGGGAAAACTGCTACTTGAATTTGTCGCGAAATCTAATAAGTAATGTTTTCCCGCTGAAAAGTTTTCAGTGTACATTTTTTTTCAAACGACTAATCCTTTGACACATCGGTCTGAGTGATGATCAAATCCATCAATATTTGTTTCAAATTAATTGAAAAATTTATTATTTGTCTTTGTTCGATCTTTCAGCCGGGAAGCCCTTTGAAGAGTTTTCCTAAGGAATAATTTGAACTTCTCTTTTCTAATGATAAAGGATTTTCCGGATTAATGCAAAGATAAAGATATCTGGAATGTTTGAAAGTTTTTTTAACATTCGGTCGGACGCAATACAATTGTTTACAGGCTCAGGCGCAACTCTTTTGTGAGATTAAAAGTGAAATTTTTGCTTAGGCTTAAGGAAAAGCTTATCAAACTGAACTATTCGGTCACAAAACGCTATATTTGCGTTTTCAAATAACTTTTCTATATTTCCTTTCAATTTCAACTAAAATATTTCTAGGAATTTAGGAGGGAATTTACGTTTGTGTTCCCGAGATGTTCCTTAGCATTGGCATCTTTTGTTGTTGAAAGCCTGAAATAAATCGACATTTTTGAAACAATATATTGGAAATAACGATCAATATCACTGAATTATCGTCTGGGACACAGGTATACGAACTTTAGCAGGTATATAAAGAGAAATATTGAGAAAATTTTGCGAAATCAAAAATACAAACGTTATCGGGCGCAACTTATCTACCAGATTAACCCTCCAGCCGTTAGGCTTTCAGATTGCTAAGTTTAACGAAATTGTCACTTTAAAAGAGAATTATTATTCTTCAAGTTGTGAGGTTTTGGACAAAAGGATTTCTACCCCCTTTTGTGGTCATTTTCGCGCCGTAGGGGGTATATTAGACCTGTTATCGTTCAGCAGTGACAGATGACTTCTAACCTCGTTTCCTTGTGACTGAATCCTTTGTTAGAGGACCCTTATTTGAGTATTCTAAAAAAGTTGGTCAAACTGACCCTCCGCTGACCACAGACACTCCCTCTCATTATGTCGCAGCGTGACACCTGGGGGGCAGAGAAAAACTCGTAGAAGAAAAATCTCGGGTCTGTCACTTATATGGAACTTTTCTTCCCCGAGACAGTCTCGGGTCTGCCGTTATGAGAGGGAAAATGTTCACTCAGATTTCTCGGGTCTGACGCTAGGAGGGTTAACGTGCTCCTCACGTACATCAAAAGAGCATTAGAGCAAAACTACGATACCCAGCGTGAGTAGTAGGGGTCAGGAAGCTACTACTTTCTTGGAAAAATCCGCACTTAGGCACAAGAAAATATGGGTGCTTCATCTCACAGATTAGTTGCGCCCGACGGAAGGTTAAAGAATTTTTTTCCGAGCTTAAAATTTTGTTACTTTTTAATTGAATAAAGCATGAAATACTCATTTTTCACCGAATTTTATATTCTTCAGATTTCCATTAAATTCGAATTCAAAATGAATGAAAATTATGAAAAATGTTTTCAAACATGCTGTTTCCTGTGTATTATAAAGCAAAATATAAGTTTTTTGTTTAAAATACTGAAGTAAAAAAATCATAAAATCCTGAGCCGCTAAATAACTTTTAAATATTTTTTTTTATATTTCCTTGCAATTTCAACCAAAAAAAATGTCCATTAATTGAGGAGGGACTTGAAACTGGAATATACTGATACATACTGGAATTTTAATCAAATGGATAGTATTCTTTTATAAATATTTTAGAAATTTTCTTTCCTCAAGGTATTCATTGTGGCTGAATTTTCTTTCAGTATTATTTCTGTCCTTCATGCATTTACGAATTGTTCCGTCCTCAAAATTAAAAAAAATTATTTTCTGTTTTATAATTAAATGATTAAAGCATGACTTTAGAAAACCTTTCATTTTTATCATTTTCGAATTTACAGACAATAAAATATTTTACATTTCAATATTAAAAAATATTATTAAATATTTCGAATTTAATTTTTTCTAAAAATTCAATGTCACATGGCGTATGGCTATTTCGTATGAATCAAAATTTAATTAAAATTAATCGACCAACTGATAATTTGGAGCTGAAAATATTAAAATAGTGTATTGTCAACAAGAAAACGCACTGTATATTTTTTCAGAACTGTAACACATAAGGAAATGAATGAAAAAATCGATTAAAAAATCCGTCTTTACAAATACGAAACAAATCAAGTAAAAGCTCTTAAAAATGATTGCCATTTTAAAGGTTGTTGATTGTCATATGCTCATCTATTACGCGCTTTCAGTTTACATAAAATGTGTAATAATCTTGATAAATTCAATTTTGTAGAAGCAATAATTTGCTGTTTTAAATCCTCACAGTTATTACAACAGATTTTATCTTATAATGTCTGACTTTTTCGCAATATCCACATAATTCTGTAATCTTCGAAAGAACAACACACATGCATTTGCTAATGTTTGCGTTTCATTATCTGTTATTTCAAGTCTGGTCTCTTCCGAAAAATTTAAATATATTTTCCGACTAATTTTCGTTCAAAACTATTATTTTATACTATTAAATGTGCCCAAATGAAAAGGAGACCTTAGCTGTATCGTCGTTGTATCAAATCCCAGTGAGTTAATGCGCTAGTCGATAGATGGCGTGGTGGTATTCCCAGTTGCACCTGCGCAGTTAACGGCTTCGCATCAATATCCTCATTTCTGGAGAGTTGTTTCCGCAGTTCGTTGCATGATGGATTCCTCCAGATCAGAACAAAGAGCAGTCATCCAGTTTCTTCGCGCAGAAGGGGAGAGTGCTTCACAAATTTATCGCAGGATGAAAGAGATGTACGGAGAGCAGTGTCTCGCACTGTGAACCATATTCCTGTGGTGTCAGCGTTATGAGGCGGGACACGTAAACGTCAAGGTCTTGCCACGCCCTGGGCAGGCGCACGTTGTGACCAACAGTACCTCGATTTCGGCTGTGGATGAGCTCATACGGCAGAATTGTCGGATCACCACACGTGAAATTGCTGTCGAATTGTCGACAAGCAAAGGAACTGTACATCACATAATCCAAGAAAAGCTTGGTTATGGCAAAGTTTGTGCACAATGGGTGCCCAAGCATCTGTCAGAGAATCAGAAGACGGCGAGAATGGGCATTTGCCTGACCCAATAGTTTCTACACTGAAGCCATCCACTCCCTTCATACGCGATGGTATCAGTGTATCAATGTCAATGGCGATTTTTTATAGTTGTACTGTTCTACATGAACTGTAATTAGAATTATTGTTATCGAAATTTCTTTACATATAACTGTAGTCTCCTTTTCAGATGGGCACACCTTATATTTAGTACATTTCAAAAAGCGTGTATTTTTTTATCTTCCGTAGTCAACTTATAATTAGATCGAATTAATGATAAATATTCATACCAAAGAGAGTTTCGGCTAGTCAAATTAGAATTCATTTTATTGTGCATAAAACAAGACAATAAGAGCTTGTAAATGATGTTTTTAAATAGAATAACAATTTTTTAGCAGTTTATTTTCCGATTATGTTTCATGAGTATTATTAATCATTAAAATTACATTTATTCATATCCTAACTATTCCTAATACAAATTTATGTCCCAAATGGGATTCTTCTACAAATATTTATGAAATAAAAGAATGACTCTAAGCAATGTTAACTATATTGAAGATAAAAGAAAATTTGCGATTATGTATCGTCTACGGAAAGAAAGAAAATCCTAGCGTATAAGTGGAATGTGTATTTTTAGTTAGTGCTTCTTCTTGGAGGCATTATCAATGGTTGCGAGCGAGAAAATGGCAGAAAATAAATGTACAAATATTGCACTTTGTATGAAAGAATATTTATGATTTTCTTATGCTTTCTGCACAATCTACGAACTTTACTTTGTTATAATACATAAAATATTTCTTTTCAATGTCTGGGCGTGTTTATTATTTAAAAAAGCACTGCGATTGCATACACCTCTGCACAAGTAAGATCTCTTTTCCTTAGGATAATATATTTTCAAATGTACATAATTTGAGCGATGAATTCAATTTTTTTAAAATTTCCGATTGTAAAAATTCAGATTTAAAGGAATGAAAGAAAATCCTCGCGTATAAGTGGAATGTGTATTTTTTGATATATCGATGCGATAGAAGATTTTTGGAGTATATTCAAGTTTACAAACATGAGAACAGAAAGCATAAAGTTATTCACAAAAACTAGTGGGAATATTCTCCCTACTCCCGCCCGTTTTTGTGCACACACAGAATATGGCGGGTTTTGTGTTAAGATTCGTAGTGCTGTGATGAGAATCGAGCATGTCCTCTTCCATTTGTCTGATTTTGCTCAAGATTAATATATATATTTACCCTGAAATGTCAGTGACGCTCACGTGATCTGGCTACGTGCCAAAGGGATTTTGGCAGCTTATGATATTATAAATTTCCCTTTATCTGTCTACAAGTTAGCTTGCACACAGGATGCTGTTTGATTAATTTATTTTCATGAATCTTTCAGCCTTTTTTTTGTTGTTTATTTTGTGGATTTTTTTCCATCTGAGCTTTGGAAAACATTGAATCATTTTGCTAAATTATGGGATCTTCAAAGTATCCAACGTATTGGTAAACAGTTTGAATAGGGAAGATTTCAAATTAGATTTGATTTCAGCGTTCGTAAACAAAACATAATTCATTGGAATTGTTATGAAATTACATGCACCAATATTCTATTCCTTTTACGTACTTAATTTTTACTTTCTCGTATACGAAGTATACAAAGAGAGAGTATTGTAATCGTCAAAAAATTCGAACTCGAGATTTTGACGAATCTCCACGTTTTAGACCTCCCTGAGTCCGAAAAACACAATTTTGGAATCATGTCTGTCTGTGAACACAATAACTCGAAAACTATTAGAGCTACGGGGATGAAATTTGGTATGTGGTCTTTAAACATAATTTGTAGGTTTCTATCAAAGTTTGGACAAACTCCGTCAACGGGAAGTCTGTCTGTCTGCATGTTCGATGTCATGCGAACGCTATAACTGAAAAACTTGCAAAGCCAGATGGATTAAATTTTATACACAATTTTATCGTCATGAATGTTGGTCCGTATCAAATTTTGGGCCAAATCCGTCAAAGGGTTGACTGTCTGTCGGTCCGTATAATTTACTTTTGAAGAGTATCCGTTATCTCCGCACGCATGCGTACTGCAAGAGCGGAGTGGAATTTCATTACGGACTAGCGAATTACATCAGTTTGTCCTTGACCCGGTAAGAGAAGAAAATCGTTACGCATCTCTTTGAATTTCATTTTTTGCCTAGATATTTTTCAATCACTGTAATGAAAAACCTTCTGATAGTCATTGGATTCTGGGTAACAATAGGTTCGAATTTTTTTAGCCACGCGGAGGAAGGGGAAACGGCACCTTTTTGGGGAAGTATACGAGAAAGTTTAGGGGAGAACACTCCCGCTGGTTGAATTGAATATTTAAAAGGAAGGTCGCTATTTTCAAAGTTATAAATTCTTTTTGAATTAATTTTCTTTCAGCATTTTTTGTATTTTGGTAATGCATTTTTTTTTCTGTTAGTGAATTTTGCATTGTTGTCACTCAGATAAAGCTATTGCTAAAAGTAAAGTTATTTACAGAACGAAAATTAACGTGAAATGAATCATCAGTTCTGTTTTTCGTGCTTTTGTGCTCTACCAATGTACATGAGATTTGCTACTACAACTTTCGGTATTAAATCCGTGATAATCAGAGCTGATATATTGTTGGCGGGTTACAATCAAGTCCTAGACTGTCAAAAGTTTTCTAGTTTTATATAAGAGGGTTGGATACAAAGTAGTGGCAACACACCGATAGATCTGAAATGCCTTTATTGACATAGGTACAAACACTTACATTCTTTCAATGTAATCTCCTCCCATGTCTACCACCTTCTGCCAAATGACAGGAAAGCTCCATGCATCATCTGTTGATGTCCCGCAATGATCGTCCTATAATAACCGGGAGGCATATTTACAAACCCTACCCTGCTAGAACTGAGGCAGGAAATCAGTCAATATCATTGGCTACGAGGAGCAGTGACGTCGTTTTCAGCTCTCGCACGAAGCGTACGGCAATCATAACAAAACAAGAGTCGTCCTACTTTTCTTCTCCGTTTTCCCATAGTTGAGCACAGGAAACATTCTTTCGTGGGTTGTTATTTATTATATATTATATTATTTGTTATACTTTTAAAAATGAGATTATTTTTTAACATATCATAAAAGATAAAACATCCCACACTGTAAGAAATTATACTAATGAAAAGTATACGCACGAGAGCAAAGAACGACGTCATCGGCTCTCGGCGAAGCGAGCCAATCATATTGTCCGATTTCCTGCCTCAGTTCTATCAGGGTAGGGTTTGTAAATATGCAACCGGGTGACTGCTGTTGGGAAGGACCCCTCGTAGTGGTTTTTTCATTTTGGTGAAGAGATCATAGTCACACGGACTCGCACTGAAAGGGTATGGCAGATGCATTGGCGGCTCGTCCATTAGAGCTGCAGAGCCGCAGTCCCACCTGAAATTATTGTAAAAGCTTGTATTTTCCTTTCCATTCTAAATTGGCTTACTTCCCACTTTGAGAGCCAAATGATCAGCGGAAATGGCAAAAAAGTAATAAAAAACTTAAAAAGAAGATTGAAAATCAGAGAGACAGACCAGAGGTACATAGAGTTTTGACCCTCCTAAGGACCCAAATTCGGTCATTGAGCAGCGCGGAAAGCTCACTCTGGAGAAAAAACAACCTTCTTTCCCATTGAAATTAGATGTCGTTGAGCTGCGATTTTCCCAAGTCTCGTTTGGCGCTACTTTCTCATTTGACATTTTCTTTCCGCTTTTTCTCAGTAGTCCAGTCATTAAGTAGTTTTTTAAAATTAAATTCTGGAGGAGTTGTAATTTTTGGCTCCTTTATGTTTCCTGGGGTGCTGATTTCAAATCTGAGGTTTGCCACCAAAACGTTTTGTTAGAAATTTTAGTTAGATCTAAAAATCATGAAAATATTTTTTCCCAGTTTTTTGCTTATAACTCAAAAATTATCAATTTTTAGTACATCATCATTACATACCAAAATAATCAGCACAAAATTTCCTACAACTTAGGTCTATAGAACTTCTGCATCATTGCTTGTTTCTGAGGTGACGAGCAGACACTGGGCGGATGTTCCAGTATCCCCTATCACCACCGTCACAGGAGATACTACATATGAAATTTAATTTATCTAGCTTGTTGTGTTCTTGAGATATCCAATTTTAATACACACAGAGAGACAGACTGACAAGTAGTCACTCTGTTGCAGAATTTGATCCAAAATTTGATGCACATCTACAGTGTCAAATTGTATCTGTGTAACTCAATGAAGTTATCTTTTAGACATGCATACGAACGGGCACACAAATAGATTTGCAATTTAACCGAATCTCTCCGACATTTGATGCAGATCTACAATATCCAGTATCATCTGCGTAGCTCAATGCGTTTTTAAGTTATCTTCTACACATGCATACGAACGGGCAGACAAACAGACTCGCAATTCAACCGAATCTCTTAGAAATTTGATACAGATCTACAATATCTAGCTTCATCTGTGTAGCTCAATGCATTTTTAAGTTATCTTTTACACATGCATACGAACGGGCACACAAACAGACTTGCAATTTACCGGATTTCTCCGACATTTAATACAGATCTTCAATATCCAGTTTCATCTGTGTAGATCAATGTGTTTTTAAGTTATCTTTTACACATGCATACGAGTGGGCCGACAAACAGATTTGCAATTCAACCGAATCTCTCAGACGGGACATTTGATACAGGTCTACAATATCCAGCTTCATCGGTGTAGCTAATGAGTTTTTGCTATCTTGCGCATGATTACGAAGGAAAGACAAACGCCCTTGCCTGTTAATGCGGAATCTCACCGATATTTGATACAGATCTGTAATTTTGTTGTTAAGTTCTCACATGCCGAATTTCATGCAACCACCGAATCGTTTGAGTTATAACATTCAAGGACAGAAATATATCAAAATATTATTTGCAGTTTTGGAGTTATAAAAAAAATCTTTGATTGAAATTTAGAGCTTTAAACTAGGGTTGCCATAAGTTCTTGTATATGCATGACCGTCATCATATTTCATTACTTAGTCATGTATTTCTATTTGTCTCCTTTCTGTACCTCCTTTTCTAACTCAAACTCTTCTTCTGAAACAAGTCTGCATGTATGGAGAATAAAATATCTTGTATAAAAAAGAAAATGATATAATTTAGAAAAATCAACTTTAAAAAAGAATACTGATAAAAGGATTGGCCTTGCATCTTTTTTTTCATAATTCTACGTATCTAGTTTTATAACAATACGAACTTTATTGACTTTTATCAAAAGCAATAAGCCATTAAATCTTTTTTTTTTTGACTTTTTCATGTTTCGGTTTATTTGACAATTAAATCGTCGAGTCGCTAAGGTTATGGTAACCCAGCTTAAAGCTTATCAATTTTACGTGAACTCGGAAATTACTTGAAAACTCCGAGCAAAGGTATTTTATAGTGATATGGATCATAGATAGAGAAAGTTCCTAAATGATTTCATGTGGGTAAGACCGTTAACTCCATTCATCGTGACAGTTTTAAATTTCTTCAATTTAACGGAATGTCCCACCTCTATAAACTTCATGTCATGTTTAAATCAATAACGTAAAATCAATTATATTTTCAAGCTCATTACAAGAAATAAAATTTATTTTAAATTCATTTATTAACTGATAATTTTAGCTCTGGAAATTATTAAAATATTATGTTGCCGTTGAAAACATACATTGTTCAAAATTTCAGAACTTAGTACATCAAGAAGGAAGCGAAAAAAATTAATTTCACAAAATTCCAACTTCAAAAAATATAACCAATAATACACAAGTAAAAATCAATAAAGTATTTAAGAAGTTCGTACCTTATATAACATTGAAAATTCTAGTGAAACTATTATTTTTGTATGTATTTAAGCGGAAAAACGAACGTTTCTTGATTTTCGTAATTGCAACATATGCGCTGAAGTTCTCGCGAAATATTTACTGCGTACCCCATTGGCACAAAATAATCGACGATATTTCTACAGTAATGCTGGCTAATCTCGAATGCTGCACAACATCGTCAAGATACGTATGAATATTGTATGTCATCTTGTTAATAGGGTTATACCACGTGACTAATTCAACAAAGATTTTCAAAATATTTATCCTATAAATTCTATTGGCGGCAAAATAATCTGACGATATTTACAGTGTCGCTGCCAATAATCTGAATGCTGCATAACATCGTCAAGATAATGGCGAATATTGTAAGGTCTTCGAAGCATTAGGTTATACCACGACACCAACAAAGATTTTTCAAAATACTATTGCATGCCCTATTAGTCAAAATGTTCGACGATATTTCTTAAGAAAAATGCTACAATAATCTGGAAATGCTTACAGCATCGTCAAGATAATGTGCGAATATTGTATGTCATCTTGTTCAATAGGTTGTTCACGCACTAATTTAACAAAGATTTTTCAAAAATATTTATCTCATGTCTCTATTGGCACAAAAAGCCAATCTACGATATTTTACAGTGCTGCCAATAATCTGAATGCTGCATAACATCGTCAAGATAATAAAGTATATTGTATGTCATCTTGTGCTAATAGGTTATACCACGACTAATTCAACAAAGATTTTCAAAATATTTATTGTATGCCCTATTAGCTCAAAATGTTCGACGATATTTCTACAGTGTCGCTACAATAATCTGAATGCTGCATAGCATCGTCAAGATAATGTATGAATATTGTATGTCATCTTGTTCTAATAGGTTATGTACTAATGACCAATCTTAACAAAGATTTTTCTCAAAAATATTTATCTCTGATAAATTCATATTGGCACAAAAAACAATCGGATGATATTTTACAGTGTCGCTACAATAATCTGAAATGCTGCATAACATCGTCAAGATAATGTATGAATATTGTATGTCATCTTGTGCTAATAGGTTATGCCCAATGAATAATTCAACAAAGCATTTTTCAAAAATATTTTTTGCATGCCCTATTATCTCTCAAAAAATGTTCGGATGATGTTTCTACAATGTCGCTATAATAATCTGAATGCTGGTATAACATCGTCAAGATAATGTATGAACATTGTATGTCATCTGTTCTAATAGGTTATACCACGACCAATTCAACAAAGATTTTTCAAAATATTTTTTGCATGCCCTATTAGCTCAAAATGTCTGAATGATGTTTCACAGTGTCGCTACAATAATCTGAATGCCGCATAACATCGTCAAGATAATGTATGAATATTGTATGCGTCAATCTTGTTCTAATAGGTTATACCACGACCAATTCAACAAAGCATTTTTCAAACATATTTTTTCTATGCCCTATTAGTCAAAATGTTCTGACGATGTTTCTACAGTGTCGCTACAATAATCTGAATGTTGCATAACATCGTCAAGATAATGTATGAACATTGTGTGTCATCTGTTCTAATAGGTTAGTACCACGACCAATTCAACAAAGATTTTTCAAAATATTTTTTCATGCCCTATAAGTCAAAAATGTTCGACGATGTTTCTACAGTGAATGTCGCTGCCACAATCTGAATGCCGTATAACATCGTCAAGGATAATGTATGAACATTGTGTTTCATCTTTGTTCTAATAGGTTATACCAATGACTAATTCAACAAAGATTTTTCAAAAATATTTATTGCATGCCCTATTAGCTCAAAATGTTCGACGATATTTCTACAGTGTCGCTACACAATCTGAATGCTGCATAACATCGTCAAGATATCATGAATATTGTATGTCATCTTGTTCTAATAGGTTATACCACGCATCAATTTAACAAAAGATTTTTTCAAAATATTTATCCTTTACAATTCTATTGGCATAAAATAATCGACGATATTTTACAGTGTCGCTACAATAATCTGAATGCTGCATAACACTGTCAAGATAATGTATGAATATTGTATGTCATCTTGTTCTTAATAGGTTATACCACGACCAATTCAACAAAGATTTTCAAAGTTTATTTTGCATGCCCTATTAGCTCAAAAATGTTCGACGATGTTTCTACAGTGTCGCTACAATAATCTCGGAATGCCGCATACATCGTCAAGATAATGTATAACATTGTATGTCATCTTGTTCTAATAGGTTATAAATTAATGACCAATTCAACAAAGATTTTCAAAAATATTTTTTGCATGCCCTATTAGCTCAAAAAAAATGACGATGTTTCTACAGTGTCGCTACAATAATTCGAATGCTGCATAACATCGTCAAGATAATATGAACATTGTATGTTATCTTGTTCTCAATAGGTTATGTACCACGAATCAATTCAACAAAGATTTTTTCAAAATATATTTTTTTCATGCCCTATTAGCTCAAAATGTTCATCGATGTTTCTACAGTACGCGCTACAATAATCTGAATGCTGCATAACATCGTCAAGATAATGCGAAATATTGTATGTCATCTTGTTCTAATAGGTTATACCACGACCAATTCAACAAAGATTTTTTCAAAAATATTTTTTTCATGCCCTATTAGCTCAAAAATGTTCGACGATGTTTCTACAGTGTTACAATAATCTGAATGCCAAAATAACATCGTCAAGATAATGTATGAATGATTGTATGCTCATCTTTGTTCTAATAGGTTATACCACGACTAATCTGGGCAAAGATTTTTCAAAAATATTTATTGCATGCCCTATTAGCTCAAAAAATGTTCGACGATATTTCTACAGTGTCGCCATAATAATCTGAATACGTATAACATCGTCAAGATAATGTATGAATATTGTGCGTCATCTTGTTCTAATAGTTATACCACGACCAATTTAACAAAGATTTTTCAAAATATTTATCTCATACCCTATTAGTATAAAAAATAACGGACGATATTTACAGTGCTGCTACAATAATCTGAATGCTGCATAACATCGTCAAGATAATGTATGAATATTGTATGTCATCTTGTTCTAATAGGTTATACCACGACCAATTCAACAAAGATTTTTCAAAATATTTTTTGCATGCCCTATTAGCTCAAAAAAATGTTCGACGATGTTTTGCACAGTGTCGCTACAATAATCTGAAACGCTGCATAACATCGTCAAGATAATGTGGCGAACATTGTATGTCATCTTGTTCTAATAGGTTATACCACGACCAATTCAAAGATTTTTTTCAAATATTTTTGCATGCCCTATTAGTCAAAAAAAAATGTCTGACGATGAGCAATACGTAACTGAACGAAATAAA